>KZ807464.1:74795-86610 GCA_000696205.2 Oncopeltus fasciatus
TATAATTTATTTAAAATTATTACATTTTTTTTTCATAGAATGTGGACAATTGATGCAGAACTAAAATCTTACTCCTTAACTGCATCAAAAATCACAATCAATTTAAAAATTTATTTTTTATTTTAACCCGATGAAAATTATATAATGTATTAATTATGGATACATATACACACATAACGTAAAATTTACATATCACTTATAACGTAGCATTAACATAATATACAAAAAAAAAAAAATAACACGCTCGTCACAAATACGTATTATAACTTATAATATTAACAATATAAATTATGACTGAACATCATTTATAAATTAATTTCATTTAAAAAATCCTCGAAATTTACTGACAAATCAATATTCTCTGAAGTCTACAAAGACTGTAAATATATTTTTTTACTCAAATACAGAGTTTTTTGACCGTAGATATTATTATTAGATGATTTTAGTTGGGGTTCAGTCAAGGTAGATCCAAAAAAAAACAAATTTAACAAAAGTGTATTTTTTAAAAAAGATTATCTGCCAACTTTTCGGCTTACAATGTAAGTTTTATTTGTTTTGTTTTTCAATGTTTTTTTGAATATTTTTTATTTCTTGATTTAGGTTTTAACTGGATTCTGGAAAAGGATAATTAAGAAAAATAATTATTAGATCCCGACAAATTAAAGTAAATAGGCTTAATTTCAAGAGTTCAAAGTAAAAATATATATTTTGTTCTTATATTTTTACTCCTAATAACGCCATTAGAATCTCAGATAACTAGTTTACAAATTCAAAAGAAAATAAACTATTATGTGATAATTATTAATATTTCTGAATTTTTAAAATTCATTTTCAAGGGACTAGGGGAACTTCAAACTATTTTCTAATCAACAGTGTGTCATATATATAGTATGGACCAATATCTGAAGGTCCATCAAAGCTGTCCCGAAACACTTTAACAGAAACTGAATGCACAATACCGGTTAGATTTATGAGCTCCGGGCAGCCAACAGTCATAAATAAGGAATATTTTATAAACTTTATAGTTTATATTATTTGATATATAAACTTTTGTACATCATATCTAAAGACTCTTCTATTTTCCTTAAAGTAACTACGTTTTGTGCGTGACCTTACCATGGACAGCTTTGATACGATGTTATTATGATTTGAATGAGGATACGTATAAAATTATTATAAATCATAACTAAATCCCAGGGACGTGTTTTGATTTCTTCTTTTCTTTTAATTCGTGTCTTTTTGGCGTGAAATATAATTCCCCAAGGGCTTTTCCTTCTCCCTGCGTGGTGGTGGGGCGCGACTTCAGCCGTTTATAAGCCCACTCACCAAGGACCTCTCTGTGTACTTACTCCAGGACTACAAAGACAGGATGTCAGCCAAAGGACTCTTGCTGGTGGTGGCTTGCGGCCTCCTCTTGTTCGCCGTACAAGAGACTCTAGCGGACGTCCACGTCGGAAGCTGTGTCTGGGGCGCCGTGGACTACAAGTCTAACTGCGAGGCCTACTGCAAGAAACGTGGATATTCCGGAGGTCATTGTGGCAGTATCTTCAACGCCAACTGCTGGTGCGAGACGTGAAGCTCACATCCCTTCTGTATATATATATATATATATCCTTATTGTAGATAAGTTTTCTCTGTTTTTGTGATACTATTATATATGATAATAAAGTTTTACATGTAAGTACAATATGCTTTTCTTTTTCTCTTTGAATATCCAACACATTCCGCAGTTTTGTTCACCTCCTATGGGTTACCATCCGATTCTAAACACCCATGGAGCTTAGCAACCATTTATTTATAGAATAAAGGCTTCTATGGATGCAACTCGCAACCAAAAGGTAAATTTTAAACAATTTATGAGAGGGAATAGAATAAAAAAATCTATCTGTCCCAGCCAGGACTCGAACCTGGATCTCCTGCTTGCCGAGCCGGTATGCTTCCATTACACCACCGGGACCTTATTAAATTCCCACGACACTAATAAACCACAACCAAATTAATATTTATAAACCAAAAGGCAAATGATTATCACTCAGGTCTGTTGACTTTTAGACGACACTCCTATTTATTTAATATGTATGTAATAAATAAATAAACATAATTAGTGTTTTGCAATAAACAAGTATTTGACTTATAAACAAATATATGAATAAAAAATAAATAAAAATATTTGAATAACTAATAATTCTAAACAATCGTTTACTAAGGATCGTTGCTTGACTGCAGGGGTATACAACGATCTTGTACCATATACTATGCATTTACACGTAAATTGTTTTTTATATTGTGTTATTATTTATTTCATGTAATAACTCCATATTTGAATGGTTTTTCAGAGATCATATGAATTATACATACAGAAGAGGTTGAGTAAAGGAAATTATTCGAATACTCTATTATTTTATTCAATAATGTCAAATAATGCAAATATATTTACCAACCAATTGCTGGTACCAGACGTACAGCTCTCTTGCATATATATATATATATATAGAAAATGAAGCGTACACAAAAAGAAAATATCACGAGGAGCAAAATTTTCAGGTATCTCTTACCCTTCGTCAGTGAGGGGTGAAGAGAGACTAGGGTCTCTCTAGTTTCTCTAATCTCTCTTTTCTCCTTTCCAAAGAAGGGCGAGTGTGATACTTCTTGTGATATTTTCTTTTTGTGTACTGCATTCTCTATCTGACCTGTTCATGATTATATATATATATATATACATATGAGTGTGATCCGTTTTTAGTTTTAGTATGCCAAACCGGACCAACAGGAAGAGAGGGTTAGCTGTTCAATATGATAGGAGTTTGACAGTGAAAATAATAAAATTGGTATACCTGAATCATAAATTTCACACTATACGGTATAGAATCCGCAATCATTTACTTATTTTAGTTAAATCTAGTAATCGCTTTCATATTTAAATTAAAAGGCTAAATTCGTTATAGAGCGAAATCCGAGGTCTACCTGAAACGTCAAGTGTAAGTACAAAAAGGTTTTCTCACTTGAGTGGGCATAATACTTAGTTTATTATAACAAAACTAAATACATATTTTTACAAGTTTAGAGGATTACAAGGGATATTGAATGTTGAAATAAAAATATTTATCGAAAACGAAACTGAGGACATTAGGAAAAATGTATTACTCAGGCTAAGATGATTTCAGTTGGGGTTCGGTCAAGGTAGATCCAAAATACACCAATTTAAAAAATGTATTTTACTGTGGTCAGTCATGGAAATGTGAACTCAGGGACAGGACGTCCTCTCTCATCTTCATGATAGCCCTGAAGATGGCTTACAATGTAAGCCGAAACGTAGGCAGATAATCCTTTATTAAAAAAAAAAATTTTTAATTTGTGTTTTTTGGATCTACCTTGACCGAACCCTAACTAAAATCATCTTAGAATAATATCTACGGTCAACAAACTCTCCTTTTGTATTACTCAGGATCCCATCCCCCCCTCCCTTCTACATTCGATAGCCAAGCTCAGGGAGCACCTCATCTTCCCTTGCAAAGCCGTGTTTGTCATTCACCCCTACACTTGCACCCCCGTTACCGGAGACTTCTAGGAGAGTCCTGTTCGGGACTTCACCTTGGATCCTCTCGGCGGGAAGAGGTCCTAGGAAGGAGTGAAGGTGAACTTGTACTCTCTACCGAAGGCCAGATTGCCGGTCTGCTTGCCGGCCTAAGAGGAGGTGTCCAGTTGCGTGTACATCGCGCAGACGCCTTTTCGCTCTCCACTCCCCTTAGGCTAATTATCCCTACCACGGGAAGGATTCGGCAGCGACTTTCCCCACAAGAACGGCTGACGAATGTCCCTTGGATCCTCTACTTCTCTTCGCCGGCTAGGGCTTACTGGACACAAGGAACCTCTCACAGTGCAGCATAAACTAACCTAATTTCCACTGTATACTGTATCATTAAACAAGTAACTAATATTTAAAAAAATAAAACAATAAAATTCTAACTTCCTGTCGTAAACAACGAAGGAAAAGAAAGTGTCATTACATCTCTATTATACTATATCTTCAACATATTCGAACAACTAATCGAGAAAAAAAAACTATATTAATAAATGTTTATTGTTGTTGGCTGTTTATNTTGTCTGTCTCGCTGTCTGACTACGATCTAAGGGCCCCAGATTGCAGTATTTCATAATGAAATTTAGTTGGCAGATATTAGTAAAAAAAAAAAAAAAAAAAACTGTCGTTTTATTACTGAACAGAATTGTTGGCTTGTTGTTGTTAGTTGGGCTTTACCTAAAATACCAAGTGCGAATAAAACAGTTCTTTATATCTATCAGGAGTAATAGTTAGCTAAAAGTTATAGTTAAACTAAACTAAAGTTATTGCTGAACTTTTGTTTATTGACAAATTGAATATTTTAGTAGTTACACGGAGAAAATCAGCAAATTAAGCAATGAGGATTAGAGAGTTTACCCATCATATGGTTGTGGGTTTTAACTCAACAGTCAATTTTTAATTTTCTGGTTTATTATCAACCTGAATATCAAATGCCACTAAAAGATTTATTTTAATGTAGTGGGCGTAATATTTATTTAAGAGTAATCAAACTTAAATCAGGTTTTTATTAGTAATAACCGTCTATTTGCTATAAGTGTGGGGAATGACATGACGTTGTGACTTCATATACAAATATTGACCAATTATGTTTGCTTTATTTATTCAGTTTCTGCACGAGGGGTTATTATTGCGTTAAGGAAAGAATTTGTAAATATTTATTTGTAGATCATTTATTTTTTAGATATTTAAGAAATTATTTTGCAGAATGGGGTTGATCAGGGACCATCTTTTTAGAACTAGAGATATGAACTTTGAGATATGATAATTGATTGAACCTCGAACTTTATGGGGAAGGATTGATTTTATTATAAAACGTAGAAATAACGACTTTCCGCGAAACATAGTACACAGACTCATCAGTCAATTTGATGAGTCCCATTTCACTACTTCCATCAGTCCAACCATGATATGACCATTCCACCGTGATATTCCCATGGACCGTTCCATGCCCTATATTCGATCTGTAAGATATTGAAAATAATAAAATCACCAATATCTCTTTCAAAACGCACTCTTACCACCAGTCTTTGTCAAATTCACATTTATGGCGACTGAAGCCAATCTTTAAAAACGATTTTTAGCTGAGTCCATTCACATTCAATTAGAACAAAACCCTAAAACAGACAAAGACTATATTTTTTTCACTTACAAGTAATAATTTTTATATCCTAAAACACAAAATACTACCACTTCATAACATTTTATTTTTCTCCACGCGACCTTTCTTACTTTTTCTTATTGACATTTCCAGTAACTTCAGGCTACATAATCCCTGGAAGACAAGTCGGATTTCCCTTTGAAAAACACCGACTTACACTAGAAATTTCCCTTCACCAACACACCCTCCAATTCCTTTTTTCATAAAATACTTTTCATGATGCCATGATTTAGTTACTCAAACTCATTCAATCACCCACATTAGTAAGTGAATATTTCAAATTCTTTACAATGCATTTTTCCTCTTTCTTATATGTGCCCAGTTATTAGTCTTATTACCCAGTCTTATTACTCTTATATTTATGTTTTAGATTACACATACACTTATTGTTTTATTCATTATTTTTCCTTCATATTTTATATTTGAATATTTTAGTCACAATTGTTTTACATATATTTTTTTTTTGTATGTTTCTTTCTTAAAGAAGACCAAAACTTTGGCATCTATTTTGTATACAAATTAGTTTTTCTTTCTTCAAAAACCCCGGCTCAAATCCGATTGATTCCTCATAAAGCACGATGGCCAACCACCAATCTCCATAATGTTACTTGCTTTGGAATCAATAATAATTAGAAACGAAAAGGTGGAACATTGTGTTTGACATTATTAAAAATAATAGAGGTAACATATTATTGTAGATAAAAAAAGGCAACTTATCTACATAAGGCTACGTCTCGGACCAGCAATTGGCTGGTAAATATATTTATTTTATTTGACAAGAACAGAAATGAAATATGGTGTTATTATGTTTTATATATTAGATAAAAATATTAAAGCAATTTATATGTAAATCCATAGTAGTCATCCGTGGTCCTTTTTCAAAAGGAGTCAGCAAGTCTCATCTACAAGAGAATAATTATTCATATATTTGTTTATAAGTCAAATACCTGTTTATTGCAATACACTAATGTTTATTTATTAATTACATTACATTATGAGGAGTGTCGTCTAAAAGTCAACAGACCTGTGTGATAATCATTTACCTTTTGGTTGCGAGTTGCATCCTTAGAAGCCTTTATTCTATAAATAAATGGTTGCTAAGCTCCATGGGTGTTTAGAATCGGATGGTAACCCATAGGAGGTGAACAAAACTGCGGAATGTGTTGGATATTCAAAGAGAAAAAGAAAAGCATATTGTACTTACATGTAAAACTTTATTATCATATATAATAGTATCACAAAAACAGAGAAAACTAGGAATCTACCTACAATAAGGATATATATATACAGAAGGGATGTGAGCTTCACGTCTCGCACCAGCAGTTGGCGTTGAAGATACTGCCACAATGACCTCCGGAATATCCACGTTTCTTGCAGTAGGCCTCGCAGTTAGACTTGTAGTCCACGGCGCCCCAGACACAGCTTCCGACGTGGACGTCTGCTAGAGTCTCTTGTACGGCGAACACGAGGAGGCCGCAAGCCACCACCAGCAAGAGTCCTTTGGCTGACATCCTGTTTACAAGTCCTGGGGTAAGTACACAGAGAGGTCCTTGGTGAGTGGGCTTATAAACGGCTAAAGTCGCGCCCCACCACCACGCAGGGAGGAGGAAAAGCCCTTGGAGAATTATTTTGGAGGGGGAGCAATTAATTAAAGTATAAAGAGCAGGTTCATCCTGGAATGGCCTCCTAAAATATGTAAAATGTACTATTTTTTTTTTCTGGAACTCTTTGACAAATTTTGTTATTTATTTTATAACTTGTATTCAGGAACATTTAAGAACCATAGATAGGACAATCAGTCTAAACCGAATCTTCTAAATCTCTATCTGAAGTGCTTAGATAACGTGATGTAGAAAAAGAATAGAATCACATACACACACAAACATGTCTACTCGTACGTAAACACGTAAGTTTTGGGACTACTTCTATTTACCATCATATATTTATATGATGATTTATATTTATCAATCATATATGTCACAGTGGAATCTAAGAAAAAAGTAAATGAACAAAATTAAGATAATTATTACATACTTTTGGGTTAGTTTCTTAAAGAGTTTTTAAGAAGTGTAAGATATTTTTGATATTTTTTCCGATCTTATCTACTAAAGAATAAAATGATAGTCAATAATAAATAAATACTCGCACACACGCATACACCCATACACAATATACTAAAAAATGTATTTATTTTCTGAGATACGTATTAAAATTAAAAAGGAGTGGGGGTTTACCCGAATTTGAATTTAACATTCTAGGAGCCACAATTGGTTGTTCTTCTTAATAGAAATTAGAGTATAGATTTGGAGTTTTACATGATTTGAAAAATTTATTTACAAATATTCTAAGGAATCTGCTGTTTCCGCAAAAGTACAAGTGAAGGACTTTATCAGTAAATTACCCTCTATTCCTTATATGACCTTGTTGACTTACAGAAAATGTTTTGAATTATTCCAATGCTTTTTTTTTTTTTTTTTTTAATATAAATTACATCATATTTTGATAAGTATGATTATATGAAATCAAGGAATAAATGTATAGGTTATATAAGAACCCGGAAAAACAAATCGTATTTAAATAAAATGTAGAAGATAATTATCATTTTTTGACCTCTGTAACTTTTTTTTTTTAATTCTACAATTTATATAGACAGTAATCATACTTTTGTAAGAAAACATTTTTTCAAAGAATTAGATCTTTCTCAATCACAAGAATACGAATTTCCCAAAGATATTTTACATCAAATTAGTTTTAAAAAATTCGACAAGTGACAAACACGTTTTTTTTACTTATTTGGCCCCTCTTTGAACTTGAAATTTGGAACTCAGGCGATTATGGGATCTTGATTTTGCTGGATCCATTTTGCTAATTTCACCACGATGCCTATTTTCGTGAAAGTGTGTGAGTGCCACTAAGTTTGTGATTATTTAATGATTTTTTATTTTTATTTTATTTCTGTGATAACACTAAAAATAACAAAGATATTGACAATTATTAAATTTGGAACTAGTCTTCCCTATTAGGCTGCAAAATTAAGACTAAATATTGAATTAAATTATTGAAATATTGAACTGAAATATTTATGTATTTTAAATGTGAGAGTCCGAGCAATTCTAGAATTTACATTTCTTAATTCCTTCCTTAATATAAGTTTGTTTTTTAATACGAAATATAGATGCTTAAAATTATATTTTGCTCATATCGTTTTATCCATTTATTTTTGTTAAAGATGAAAGAGCTCTTAAAAGGTTTATTTTTGTTCTCTCTCTAAACTGTCCCACCTCCCCGACCGTTATCAGCTATCTACTGACTCAGCTTATCGTTTCAAAGATTAAATTTCATCTCGAAAAACTAAATGACGAAATTTAAATATAAAGCCACAATGAATGTAAAAAAAAAAAAAATGACTTGTCAGGAATAAAGAGTGGGGTAAGTGTTCAGCCATTGTAGCTACGTTGGTAAATTTCTTCCCTTAGTCATCGTTTTTCATAAAAATATTAATGAAAATAAAATATAGAGAATTACACTTTGTATCCACTATATTCTATATAATAGGTTTAATAATCCGAGGTACTGCTCAACACTCGAAATTACATTCTAAAATATCTTTCTTAACGGGCGTTATATTTTTAAAATTTTATACAATATATATATATGTGTGTGTGATAAAATGACAAGAATACCATGTCTTTACAAAATTTCACTAACTTTGAGCGACTCATTTATTTCCCAAAGCTAATAATGACGAAGATATCACGATTTTAAATTTTGATCCCCCACCCTTCGACTGATTTCAGCCATGAACGAACTCATCGAACGGTTGGGTCCTTTGCAAAAATATGCTTAAATATCAAATTTGGTCTCATTATTTTAAAAATTGCGAAATGTATAGCTTTTACCGACATATACATATTAACTCAGCCTCTCATTTCGAGTTTAGTGCTTTAAACTCTGAAACTACTGAATTTCATTTCGAAATACTACCATAAAATCCTATGGCCAGTAGAACATTGACTCACAGACTGATGCCACTATAATTTTTGGTGTCGAGCAGGGAGGATGGAGAGTAGAAAATATTTACTTTTTTATTTATTTAAAAAAAACTCTTTTCCGAGTAGAACTTCAATAGCTGCAATCCTTTAGTATTCGCTAATGGAAGAGAGATAGAGGAAGGTGAAAAAGAGAGATATCGATAGAGGTAAGCTGTATGACTAAAGGGCCAACCCAATGATCCTCGGAACTGTCGTGTTAAAGGGTAAGGAATGTGAAGGACGAAAAGGGATATGGTGAAGGAGTAAAGTACAATAGCCGGAAGAAAGATGACAGGATATACGACAAATAGAGGGGAAGGATTTGGAGAAACAAGGTACAACAAGATTGAACAATTACTCTCAAGAAATTGAATATGGAAATCTTCTTGTGGTCAAAAATGCGTCGAAGTTATAAAAAAAACAACAGAAAATTATTCGAATCAACCAAAAAAACAGTTGCAAATTAGTCATATCATCAAAATAGTCGTTTCTATTTTTTAATCGTTCTTCAATTTAAACGATCTACTTTATGAATATTTATTTGCTTGTGGTTTATTATCTCACGTAAATTTTAAACAATTAATGAGAGGGAATAGAATAAAAAAATCTATCTGTCCCAGCCAGGACTCGAACCTGGATCTCCTGCGGGCCGGTATGCTAAACCATTACACCACCGGGACGAGCTAGATGTGTGAGTCCTAGCTACGACAGATAGATTTTTTTATTCTATTCCCTCTCATTAATTGTTTAAAATTTACGTGGGATAATAAACCCCAAACAAATGAATATTTATAATGAAAAAGTAAATGACGAGAGTCGACAAATAGCTTGACAATATCAGCTCCTTCGAGTTTAAGACGATGTATTCGTTTTTCTCTTAGGTTAAGCTCTTGCTAGTGTAGATGGAATTTAATGAGATATCTAGCTCGTCCTGGTGGCGTAACGGTTAAGCACGCAGGCCCGGATAGTAGGAGAACCAGGTTCGAGTCCTGGCTGGGACAGATAGATTTTTTTATTCTATTCCCTCTCATTAATTGTTTAAAGATCTACTTTATGTTCTTAATTGTTCTAGAATAAATTTTTCTTCAAATAAGTACTATTTTTCTGCTGGTACCTTAGTACTACATACGAATACAAAACTAGACGTCAACATACAGAAAAATAGTAAGATTTATAATAAATTTTTCTATTTGATATTAAAAACTTTGTTGACTTTACCTATAACTGGGTTATGTGGAAGATATTTAAACCTGGGTGATATCCCTGTGGTTATTCTCTCTCCCTAACCTATTCTACCCTAAAGTTCCAATGCTTTATACACTTCTACTCGTGAAATTTGATACAATCTATCAGAAATCTACTTAATACATAATCTTCTTACTGTTTTGTGCCGTAACCATGAAAACGGACTCTCTGTCAGAAAAGCTGGAAAAGCATTTGTTATTAGATTCCAAATCTGTTATTAGATGGCTCATGGGGAAATCAAGCTATTCACATGAGTACCATGACGCGCTCTTAAAAACTTTTCGCAGAACTTCACATCGGAGAAGCTGAAATGATGGTACGTTAAAAATTATCTATATATATTGAAATTTCGATTTTTACAAATCTTTGGATGGATTCGTTAATGGCTGGTATCAGTTTAGGTGGGGGGGAGGGGGGAGTTTAAAGGGTCACCAAATTATAAAATCGTATTATCTTCGTTATTACTAGGTTTAAAAAAGATTAGGTGTTTAAAACAAAATAAGTGCATTAATAACCTATAACAATTTTGGAAAGAAAAACGAATATTAAAAAGGATATATTAAGGATTTTAATTTAGAGTGTCGGGCGGTACATTCAAATATAGATGCCAAATTTGGTATTTATGGTTTTCTTGCAAACCCTTAAAATTATTCATTTTTGGTTGAAATCGGATTAGGGGAAGAGGAGGTCTAATGGATCTTCAAAATTGATTATCGTTATATATTTTTTTAATTAAATATATTTAAAAAATACTTACGTGGGCGTGTGAGCGTAAAAACCGTTTTTTTTTTCTTTCAAAAAATGCTTGATTAGAAAGAAATTTAGACTAACTATGATGGGAGATCGCTTCCTTTCCGACCAGTCTAGAGCCAGGCTTAGTGGGATCTTCTGTTTGAAAATTAAATTTCCTAATGCAGTCTTATATCAATCTCCATCTTGATGAAACATCAAAGTACCTGCTCTCCAGCGTGACGTTGTATTTATGTTCTCTGCAAGTAGGGGTAGCTTTATCCTGGACACACAGTAAAGACAAGCGAATTTCCCTGTGCATCCTGTACTGGCAAACAATGTCCGTCCCCAGCTCTAGAGAGCCAGACAAGCAGCCATATCCTGCCCTCTACAAGACTCTCTCATCCGGTACTCCAGGAAATCCTGGGAACCACCTCTCCTTACTTCCTCTTAGAAATAATTTTAATTTTAAAACAAACAGGAATAATGTTGTCTCTGTATTTCTCTTCCGAAAGTGTATAGCTGAGTGCTTTCAAAACCATAAACGTTATTAAATTATATATATATATA
>KZ807464.1:102925-118421 GCA_000696205.2 Oncopeltus fasciatus
TATATATATTATACATTTTTAGTGAACCATATTTTTAGCTTTTACTGAGTAGAATAGTTAAAGATTAGTAGAAATTTATAAAAAGTCGTTTGATGGGATTGAAGCGAACAACTAGATTATTAAATAAAATAATTATTAATTGATGGAATTTCTCACCGAAAACCAAAACAAAAATGGAATTCAACTTTAGCAAAAGTTCTGTTTTGATGAAACAGAAGTTCATTACAAATAACACAAAGTTATATAAAGTGGACTATAAACTCTAAGCCTATAAATAAGAAGAGAATTATGTTTGAAGTCCTATCTTAACCACTGTCAAGAAGTCCCCTTCCTTTTTTGAAAATCCCACAGTTACAAATTCCAGCTGAAATATTTCAAACGATAACTATGGCTAATCCGTAGATAAAGACAAATGTATATTTTCTGTTTATATCCTTCATTAAAATACTGTAACTTCAGCTTGAAGGCAAAACCTTAGTGTATCCGACACCTATTATCTTCCATTGGCTGCTTATGTCACTATAAAGTAATTAAATCTCCCTTTTTAATAGTAAACGACCCCACAATCTCCCCTCCCCCCTCACCGTGAAAAAATGTTTTCGGGTGAGATTATTAGATCATAAAATAATAAAAATGTAGTCAAAATATGGGGGGATACAGTTTAACTTTACAAAAAAATCATACACTTCTAAACGCAGGTTTTTTATGTTATGTATTTTATTTTATTTATCGTGCGATACTACCTGCAGAAAGGTAACAGAAATAATATTATATCCAAATAAGCTTTCATTAAGACGGATATGAAGAGTGCTAAGTACTAAAAATGGCCTTAAAATCAGAAAAGAATAATGAAATTAAGCGCCGATGTCACTGAGAATGGTATATTTAAAACAATCTGATGAGGAGTCGCTCAAGTAATCAAGATAAATTTAAAAAATATCATCCTTATTGTACGTTTTTGGATAAAAATATTGGAGAACGCATAGTTTTTTTTTTTTTTTTTTTTTTTTTTTTTTTTTTTTTTTCGTAACCCTTATAATAAAAAAAAATTGACAAATAACCATTCTGATAGTAATACTTTGTTGTCATTTTTTGAAAGGTTACATAAGGTATAGTAGCCTACCACCAGTGCCAAAGGTATTTTAATTTGTTTATAAAAAAGAGGAAATTATATAGGTATTTAAGTTTTGGCAGATTTTCCGAGAGGGAATCAAACTATTCACGTTGGTATGACTTCTGCAGATCTCTGATCTTACTAAGGAGGAACTAAAAGTATGGTGCTTACAAGATGTAGGTCTTCCTTTAGATATTTGTTTTTTTTTATATTCAATATTCTTAAGTATTTTTTATAACACTTTTTGAATCAAGATATCTAATTCTTGTGTTAATATGTCATTTTAGGTATTTTACTCAGATCTGATGGACTATATCACAAAAAAAAAAAAAAAAATGCTAAAAACGTAACACATGAGCTACTTTAAATTTGTTATCACACAACTGAGAGAGAACTAATTGCGAATGAGGGTCGAACTATTAATAGATTTCCGATAAGGAAGATATTTGGTAGTTAGAAGTTTAAATTATCATTGTATTTTATCTACCCTATCAATAATATTTTTAATATCACTAATTATTACCCATTACTATAGCAGTGATCTATCTCCTCTTCAAAGGCGTTGCAAATTACTCCTAAGGGTTGTGACTTGACATACTTGAATCCCTCAAAGAATGAATAGTGCTCCGACAAAGTTCATCTGTCTCCAGCAAGAATCGTTACTCTGGTATCTCTTCGCAAACTAAAGCACTATTATTTTAAATATATGGTATTTTATTAAGCGCTACCAGTTTCGTGTACTCTAATGCCAACTCTTCAGGATCTTAAAAGAGATTATTGCAGGAAAACTATGGATTGTTTAAAACATTCCGCCACTAGGGCTGTGTCAGATCTGAAAACTGTCAAGAAAACTGTCTATATTAATTATGTGATATAAAATTGTATTTTATGCTCCTGAAGAGGTGCCAATAAACTGGTAGGGCAACAAATATTATTTAATGTAATACTTTATTTACCGTTTCTTCTTCCGGGTTGGACCGTGTCAAATTGGTGTTATTTACCGAGCTTTCGCACATCATGTGATGGCTTCTTCAGGGCTGAAAAGAGAATGAGAGTTGTAAAAGAGAGATTTTTAAAATCCAGGTGGTATATAATTACCATGTTTTATACACCAGGTGGTGTATAATCCCGGCACAGAAATAACCAAGAATCCGAAAAATATCAACAGAGAAGACGGATACAGACTGAGCAAAAACTGGAAACCAGCGCTAATTGACAAGAGGATCCAACCAATCAGTGACCAGCCACCTGACTACTCCAGAGACCAGCCGCCTGAACACAGTATCAAACAATGGGAAGGCAGGCTTCGCCCAAGGACCGGACTGTGCCGGGATTATACACCACCTGGTGTATAAAACATGGTAATTATATACCACCTGGATTTTAAAAATCTATCTTTTACAACTCTCATTCTCTTTTCAGCCCTGAAGAAGCCATCACATGATGTGCGAAAGCTCGGTAAATAACACCAATTTGACACGGTCCAACCCGGAAGAAGAAACGGTAAATACTTCTGACGACCCTCGAAGCCTACGTGAACATCTAATGTAATACTGTTTTATTTTTCGACATTTATATAGAATTCCTACTTCTTTGTATCCCCACAGCTGACTTTCTAATTTTCTGTCCCTTTTACAACTTTTCTGAAGAATCGGTTTTTGGCAGAACTGAAGATGTGACCTTTAAGCCCAACCATAAGCCACAGAATAAGCACTAATTTTATGGAGCACACACGAGCTGCGTGAACTAAGCGAATAACTCAGTACAGCAGTTTCCTAATGCTTTAATTTCCGAATAATAATATCATCTTTCATTAAGGCAGATCTAAATGAAAATAAACTACAAAAATGAACTTAAAAGTCCAAAAGAATAATTAAAGTAAAAGCTATTATCCAGGTGCATGGCATTAGGTCAATCTGGAGGCGCTCAACCACCCAAATCCATTTTTAAATATCATGCTTAATGGGCAACTTTGCAAAAATGTTGTAGTAATGAAAGAAAATTATATTTTATCCTGTTCATTTTATTTAACTTTTGTTTGTTTATTAAATTTCTGTTAATATGAAACAAATTTTAATTAGATTACAAGAGCAAAATAAAAATAAAATAAATCTAATGACAATCACACGAGAAGATAAGGTGACCAATGACGCCACTCACATCTGTTTATTAATATATATATGTATGTATATTTCTTTTCTTAACACTATTAATACCAATTTTATTGACCTTTATTTAATTTTGTTTCTTATTAAACTAGAGATTAGCTAAAAGGAAATTAATAGATTTTGTTATTTTCCACTGCTCTTTTTATTATTAAACTTTTATTTATTTTTTTTTTTTTAGATGAATCAATTTATCATAGTTTATATATATTTTTCTTAACGCTTATAATAATGAAAATATTAAATTTTAAAATTTCGGTCTCTCATTAAGAGTCCCCTCCTCAATTGATTTCAACCGCTAATGAACTCTTCTTATCGTTTCATATTTTAAAAGCTATAAGAAAAATTCAGTGTCACAAGAACACCCACAATTACTAAATTCCTTCGAATTCCTAAATTTGCTTTAGGCCATTAGGTGGGTTATATATAAATTTATTTTTAGACGCTTGTAAATTAAAAATTCCTTAGTATTGTTGATATTGAATATTTATTTTTTAAATACAAATAAGCTCCACTCATACAATCTTAATTTTCTGAATAATAATTGCACTTTTTATATTGTAAGATTACTTTATTTTCAATAATTAATCATTTTTTTTTTTATAGCTAATAAATAAAAAAAAAATATATATATACTGAGATTTGGGTATCAAGTCAACAGCCATTCCTGATGTCAAAGTTATAGAATTTACAGAACATAAATGAGAATAATAATTTAAAACTGGAGTACAAAGTTTTAATGAAAATGAAAGACTCATGTTAAAGTGAAATAAAAAATTCCTAATGTAATTCTGCTATTTTTCCTATGACAAAAAAAATATTTAAATTATTTTTAAATACTAATTTCAGTTGTGGTATTTAATTCCAAGTTAATTTTATACAAGCAATGCTAGGGAATAGAATTTTTAAAAAAAATATTGCAGCAGGAAAGCAGTAGACCCGGGTTCGAGTTCCGGCTGAGGTAGTAAGATTTTTTTATTTTAACTCCTTTAACAGAATTAAAAACTGATTTGTAGCCAAAAAAGTTTTTTTTATTTTCTCCATTTTGGCCTAAAATTCAGGCCTTCATTAAGGCTGAGAATAAAAAATTTAGTATAATATAGAAATATAACTATATGTTATAATAAAACTCAAATTCATAAATGAAATGACAAAATTCTGAGCAATCAACTACATAAAATGTATGATAACAGAATACTGAACATAAGTAAGAGAAAAAATACATGATATTATGAAAGTAGTATACCAAATAGGGTGATACACAGAAAAAGACTCCTTTACAGTGACTAATTCATGACTAATCTGTTTTTCTTATGGGAAATTGCAGAAGGAAACAGGAAGGGGGGGTAGAAGAGGGGTCCGGATAAGGGTTAGTATATTTCAAAGGGATAGTTGGCTTGCCTTTGAGCGATTAGGTGGCCTGAGGTTATTATGGAAATATCAATAATGGGGAAAATAAAGGGTTTGGTGTGGAACACTGAAATGCTTTGTGGTGGTCTTACAACAATTATTTTATAAGACATGAAAAAATATTACTGATGTGGAGGAAATGTAGTCTTTATGTTTTGTAATTAATGAGGTTTCATTTTAAATGTATTTGAATGGACTCAGCTAAATGTCGTTGTTCAAGGTTGGGTTCAGTCCCCACACTTCTGACAAACATGAGAGTACAACGAATGACATACAGTAATATTTTTCTTTATAAATATTTATTTGGTTGTGGTTTATTATCCCACATAAATTTTAAACAATTAATGAGAGGGAATAGAACACAAAAATATATTTTTCCAGCAAGGACTCGAACCTGGATGGTGGTGTAATAGTTTAGCATACCAGCCCGGATAGCAGGAGATCCAGGTCCGAGTCCTGGCTGGACAGATAGATTTTTTTATTCTATTCCCTCTCATTAATTGTTTAANAATAAATAAATTATTTAAAATAATAAGATTCGTTAAGTATAGGAAATGATTTTGACTGCTAAAATATTAAAACAACATATTAAAAATTTTTAAAAGGTTTTTTAATCGTTAATTCTTTACAATTGTATAATTGTTTCATTTAAAGTTATATGAGGATATTTTATTTTCCGTTTAAAGGGTAAATGCATTTTTCAGAATAATAAATAATATAACTGAATAATCATATCAACAGTAATCCTGAGCATGAGGTGTTTCAGCAAAAATTATGGTTGCTTGAGTTTAACAAAGTTAATAAAAGTATTCACAAATGTGAACTGTTAATCTAAATATAACTTTCGCTTGATCAAAAAATAAATTTTTGTCTCTTGTAAGTCCCCTTTCTTATTGTCTGATTTCGTTGGTTAACGAGCTCAGTCTTTTATTATGTACTTCACACCATACACCAATTGGTCGCATATAGCTGTTTACACACTTTCTCACTCTCTCTATGCTTACACACTGTCTCTCACCACTATGCACGTGGTCAGACCTCAAAGATATACACTTGCATTTTGTATTCTCATAAACACATTCGGTAATGCGACTTTAATAGCGTGACCGGCCCTGTTTCCAATCCCTGTAATTTTTTGTCCGGGTTAACTACCTTTGTTGGGTAATCACCCGTAGACTGACGGATCTCATAATTCGTCCTTTTCTCCACCCAGGGCAACTATCTCGCCGCGACTACTGAGCAACCTGGTGGCAAGCTTCCGAACTTATATTTCAGAAATAAGACCGTGGCCTCGTAATTCGAACCAGGACATTCAGCATACAGCTGCTGCACCATGTGTCATCCCCCACATCTATATCACTGTAGCTTATTCCTTTTGAGTATAGGTTATCGATTTCCCAAGAATTTCGATCGATTATGAACAGAACAACTCATTTATTAAGAATATTAGAAAGGTTCTTGAGATCATAATTAAGTGTTTTTCATGAATGGGACTGATAACCTCATGAGTTCATTAAGTACTCGTATGGTGTCTGTGTGTTCTGACAAGAATTCACTAGAAATTTTTGAAGAAATTTTCAAGGTAAAGATAACAGCTAATAGCAAAGACAAAAAGTGGGGTAAAGTTGGAAGATACTGTTCTAGTTCATTCTTAAATGTATACCCTATATAGACTATTTGTGAAAACTTTACTTATAAAAGTGTATTACAAGTCACACCTATTAGTTTATCAATTTTTATATACTTTTTTTTTATAAACATTTATTTATTTATTACATTCTGTTAAAAAAAAACAAAAAAAAAAAAACCATTCTGTAGTTTGATTACAACGAAATTTAAAAAAATTACATTCAATGTCAATCACATGAGGAGAGAAGGTGACCAATGACACCAGCCTCAAAGTATTTACAGACTATGTCCCCAGGACGTCACGGGGCCACCTTCGTTTGTGCCGACGTGGAGAGTTGTAGGGGTTGGAGTTGGAAGACATGGTCTGTGCTAGTGGATTAGGATGGAATGACAGTTTATTGTGGAAAAGGATGAAGCGGGATTTTATATACTATTGACGACTTTTCAATTAGGCATTTTTAAATCTCCCTCCCTTTCAAATATCAGCCAAAACTAATCCTCTGAACAATGTCCGAAATTATCTCAAGTACTGTATTTGTTAATTATATTTCCAAGGGCGGGGTGCAAATCCAACGCTTGAAATTAATTTGCATTTCTATTATTAATTATTAATAATAATTTTATAAATATAATCTGAAAAATCAATGGTTTAAAATTATAATTTAATTTCTTACTTTCCAACATAAAGCTTATATTAGAGAATTCCGTAACTATTGAAGTTGATCTAATGACAGGTTTTTGAAAATATTTTTTCGATATTTTTCACGACCCTACCAAAATAATAACAGCTAAAATTGTCGTGGGCATTCCAACGCTCTACAGACCACAGTTTTCAGTTTTTCTTAATGAAATTCAGTATGCGGCTTTAAATTGAAATAAAATCGACAGGCATAGCTCTCAAATGAGCGTTCAATGTTGAAACGTCTAGGAATGCCCATATTACACACATCTATTTACATGCAAAAACCTCCCAAGACAACTGTCGGCATCCCTGGTAAACCATGAATCCAATGTAGCCAAACTTATGTGCATTTTAAGAGAAACAGGCATATTTGAAAAAATTTAATCCACCCCTCCCAAAAAAAAAAAAAAANAAAAAAAAAAAAAAAAAAAAAAAAAAAAAAAAAAAAAAAAAAAAAAAAAAAAAAAAAAAAAAATCAACTATGCCTTCCTAATTCACTATATAAATCTAATTGTATTATATTGCTGCTATATTAAAATTCTTTATCTATTGTTTCAATTTGAATTGTTAATTTACTTTTTAAGCTATATAAATTATATTTCTGCTTTTAAAATGGTTTTGTATCTGTATTTGTGTATGTCTGTGTGTATGTGTGTGTACGAATATAACTTACTGCACACCAAGTACTATATAACTTAATGTAAACAAGCACTAAAAAAACGGAAAACATTTAAAAGAATGGATAACAGATTTAACCCTAGATAAACCCCAACAGTCAGGGCATAATAACCATGATGTTGATCGCCCTATAACCTGATCCTAATCCTAATCCTAATCAAATCGACCGGAAGCTCACTATGCTAAGCGAATTTCCTACGGCTCTGTACTTCGTCAAAGTTCGACCGGAGTGAAGTAAACGATTTTACAAGTGCGTCACACAGTAGTTGCGTACACTAAGCAGATTTCCAGTGTTCCATTAGGATGACCATTAATGAGTGTAAATGATATTGTACCTTTTAAGCCGAAGTGACCAATGAGAGTAAAATACAAATTCACGAAACCTCCCTCTATATACAGGCCGGGAAAAAAAGAAAAAAAAAAACAGAAAAGTACTCAGCCATGATAATTATATTGGTAAATATCTTTCCTAATAAGCGGTTTCTCGTAGAAAATGTTATAAAATAAAAAAAAACATTATTATCTACTTCAAACTTTTTCTTATCTCAAAGACAAATGAATATTTCTTTTTTAATATTAAGAAAGAATAGATTTATTTTTCTTCCTCTATACCACTACCCCCCTCCTTATCTGATTTCAATAAAAAACTAATTCATTTAACAGTTTGATAAATATTTAAAACAGAAATAGGTTTTTTAAAATGAGAGGATTCGCTCAAAAATCAAAATTAAATTCTTATGTATTTTTCTTAATTATATGTTGTTGTTTTTTTTATTACGCTAATAATATCTCCCAAGGACCGGACTGTGCCGGGATTATACACCACCTGGTGTATAAAACATGGTAATTATATACCACCTGGATTTTAAAAATCTCTCTTTTACAACTCTCATTCTCTTTTCAGCCCTGAAGAANATATATATTTTAACATATCTCATTTTTAGCTTCTCAAATGAATAATCGGTAAAGATCTGTTGAAATTTTTTAAACGTTGTGTTATAGTACCAACGTACACACAGGTAACCTGTTAAAATCATGAAGAGATACTTATTTTCTAATGCTAACGTTACAGCTTGTATTTTAAGCCTTGCACAGGACTAGTAATAATGATAGAAAATTTCCCAGGCGATAGCTAGAAGTGTACTGAGTATTGCATATTAACAAATCATTTTGAGTATATTGATTGTGACTGATGGAGTAACCTTATATCATCATAAGTCCTTAAAATGATTGAAAATGAACTGAAATGTATGTATGTATTGAAAAAGAAATATTAAAGATTTTTATTTTTTTATGTTATTTAAATTCAAATAACACTTATTCTCTATAATAGAATAGAAAATAAACGCAATTTGATAATAGACTAGTGAATAAATACAATTTTAAGTTTAGTAAATTACAAATTTGGAAATATTTATTTGGAATATTTTAATGGATTAAAAAAATAAATAAAAGATATGCAGCATTTCAACATAATTGAGAAAATAAAACATTTATAGGTAATATATCTAGTAATAATTATAGATAACTAGAAATAATTTTGATTTTGAAATTAGTAGTAATAAATAAGTAATATAATTAAACTACTTCAGTAATTTACAGGTGGGAAGAGAGTAGGTAATCCGAGTTTGGTTTACAGTAAAGAAGGTTATGCTGAAGGACAGCAACAATACACAGGTAGGTCTTCATTCCATTTATTACTCTACTCTCAGGTAATAGAGGATCTCTCTTAAGTAAATATTTAAGTTATCTAAGTAAGTTAAGAGATAATTCTATGTCACAAATAATAAAGCAAACTTTGACAAGATTTGCTTAGTCGAAAAATGTCAAGGAAAGAATCAAGTATGTATAGAGTTAAAGTGATTTCTTAAATAATAGTGAGACAATATTGTCCTACCACCGCAATCAAGCGATAAAACTCCAATCCTTAATATAAATTAAATCATTAGGCAATATAATTGTAAATATACATAATATCCAAAATTCACTGACCACTCTGCTGATAAGCGGAACTTATGTGTATATGTGACTTAACTAAATATGAACCCTGATGTTGAAGTATTCATCCATCAACGATAGTCTGGCATTCGTGACGCTGTTAACATGTGTTAATACATAATTTCTACATACTGCCAACTGTCTTAACAAAGCTATAAAGTTTACTCAGGACACAGGCAACGTGAATCGCCAAGAAGTGATCCTGCTAACACGACTTGAGGCAATAATAAAAACTAAAAATACCTCAATCTACAGAAAGAGTATCATTGCAGAGTTACCTACGAACAAGGAGACCTAAATCACATATCCGCCAAAACGATACAAACCTAAAAAATCATACTACAGGGAAGTAATACCGACATTAACTGGCTGGCATATTAAATGAACTGAACACAATTATAATTTTATAAACATAACCTGTAAAATCAATGGTTTAAAATTATAATTTAATTTCTTACTTTCCAACTTAATGCTTTTATTAGAGAATTCTGAAAGAATGTAACTATTGAGGTTGATCTAATGACATATTTTTTAATATTTTTTCGATATTTTTCACTACCCTATCAAAATGATAACCACTAAAAATTTCGTCGGTATGCTAACGCTCTACAGTCCAAAGTTTTCAGATTTTCTTAATGAAATTCAATATGTGGCATTTAAATTTAAAATGAAAGGCCAAAAGTTCGTTATTTAGCGAAATCAGACAAATATGAGTGGGGGTTTAACTGCAATTTCAAGTGCGAATAAAAAACTTTTTGTGATGTATTCGAGTAACGAGACAACACTGTTTTGTTTATCGAAAAAAGAAACGTTACCCATCGAAAATGGAGAATTTTTGGGGTTTACAAAAAACGGTAATTCTTAATTTTACGATCTAAAATCTGCAATTATCTGTGTTCTTAATGCATTTCAACATATCGCTTATAAATCTAAGTATGAAGGTGAAATCGGACGAATAATGATTGGGAACTGTATGAAATAGTCAATTGTGAATGTAAATTTTTTTTCTCGATTTAGTGGAAGTGGATGGAAACTCATCACACATTTGCATATGAAAAAAAAAGTTTTGGAAATGTACAGTAAATATCCATAAATACTTCTTCAGGGATTGACCATGTAGTTCTTTCTTCTAGCCATGCTTTCGCACATCATGTGATGGCTTCTTCATGGCAGATATAATAATATAATATTCTTAATCAAATTTGGCATGTCACCATAGAATGTAAAATGAAAGGCTCTGTTCGAGGTGGCCAATATTCATTTTAAAATAAGGAAACTGATCACAGATTAGTTTATTGATGGAAGATCAAATTTGGGGGATTATTTGCCATGGAATGTTTAAATACAAATATTTCCAACGCCTATCTTTGAACGAAGGGTTCGCAAATGAACACAATACGTAACGCCATGAAATCTCAACAGTTTTGTAGTGTTCAATAAGCTTGATCATTCAATGATAATCTTAGGAAGAGGTAGATATCGTACTGTAGTTTTTCAATATAAGTTCGTACGCCATCTACAACTCTAAGCATTTTCTCTTGTTCCATATAGTGTTCAGTACTGTAAGTTAGGTGATTTCGCCTACTTAATATATATATATATAATTTTGTTTCTTATTAAACTACTTCTTCCCCTCATTCCACNTATATATATATGTAATTTTTTTTCTTTCAGTGTTAGCTTTTCTTACAACCATCATACCTTATATTATCCATCTTCATTGGTTTCTGCAAACCAGTTGAATACAGACAGTGACAGTGAACACATATATTCGGCCACGAAGATGGACAATGTCCGAAAGTGCTCGCCAACAGAAGATGGTTTGCAGAAACCAATGAAGACGGATAATAGAAGGTATGATAGTTCTATATTCATTGGTAGTTATAATAACCCTTTAGATTATTTCCTTACATCCACTAAGGATCATGGGAGGAGGGGATATCTACAGGTTGCCACCCCATTCTAAACAGCCATGGCCCAAGGCAAGCTTTTATTTATTGATAATAGCTTACCCTGGGCGGGAATAGAACCCGTAACGCCAGGATTGCCTG
The DNA here is from genome assembly GCA_000696205.2 of Oncopeltus fasciatus. Taxonomy (NCBI): domain Eukaryota; kingdom Metazoa; phylum Arthropoda; class Insecta; order Hemiptera; family Lygaeidae; genus Oncopeltus; species Oncopeltus fasciatus. Next base: position 114,653 of record KZ807464.1, read on the forward strand.
ACCCGAACGGATCCATTCAGCTACATATATAAATTTTTATCCGACCATATTTTACCATGACTTAAGTAGGATCGGTGATCTGATGAATTTATGAGTCATATCTGGGGACCAATATGAGTGACTCAATTTCCTCTTTGGGGAATCTGATCTCAGTCAATCTGTTTCCACTTTTTTTGGCCAGAGCCCCTCATTTGAGGCCGATAGTTTTATTGTGCACTTCTCATGGGGAGAGTTACTTAGGGGGGCCCAGATATGTATTCAAATCGAGTGAATGAGTACTGCATGGAGATTGGTGGACCGGATACACTTTCTGGACGCCCCTCCGGAAAGAGGCCACAGATAACGCGGAATGTATTAGCGTCCATCTCCCTCGGCCCATTCACGCTGGGATTCACCGATAAGGCGCTAAGTGGCCCATTCAGTGATAGAAGAGGGGGGCTCCTTCCCACGCCGGCACGCCTCAAATAAAACCAAAATATTTCCCAAACTTCCCCTGGATAATATATTTCAAAAAAATAAATAAGAAGGCATGACACGTCCGTGAATCGTCTAGATAAAGCGGTGCCCTTCCTTCTCTCGGGTTGCGAACATTAAGTAATCAAAAAGGGTTTTTGAAAGGGCCATATATTTCTTTTAAAAACTCCTGCGATTTTATTCTTCTAGGAAAAGATTAGTCAGGATACAGCAATCCTTTTAAGCAGATTTCCCTGAAACCACGTTTTACTCAGATATATAATAAATACTTAATTGGTAGTTTCAGATAGGGTTTTTATGCCCTCCGCGTGAGTTAGGGTATGGAATGTTATAACATCTAACTACGAACGGAAACGGTATTATGTATCTTTCATTTCAAACTATTATAATCAGGGTGAGTTATGTATGTCTCAAGATATTTTTAAAAAATACAATAAAATCTTCCTAATTACGCATGAAAGTAACCTAAATTTATTTAGGCATTTATAAGGTTTATTTATTTAATTTTGTTCTTTAATATCATTGATTTTTTTATGCTATTTAAATCTTGATTTTATCTAAATTTTAAATAGTAACAAATTTCATAAAACCTAAATACAATAGATAGCCATAACTCTTATTTAATAATTTAACTGGAGCTTATTAATAAAAATCTAGCTCTATATAAGTAGCTAAGCCACACCTCGAAAGGAGTTCCCACAGTCGGTCTTGAGTTTCTGCTAAGTGATAAAAAAATCTGTGATTTTAGTGATAATTCTTAGTGCTTCTGTGATAAGGACTTCTTGCTTATCATTGTAAAGTGAGTAATAGCTATCTATTATCAGTAAGAGTTTGTATCTGATAATTAATTATACACATTGAATTTGTGGAAGTAGTTACTTTATTTATCCGTAGTCCGAAACAATATTATTATCTTTAGAAATTCTATTAATTTCTTTTAAAAAATTCAGATTTGTTCAATTCTTCAACTTCAATGGTCTAAGCCTAGGGAAATATGGTATAAAATAATCTAAAAGGTTATTATAACTACCAATAAATATAGAACTAGCATACCTTCTGTTATCCGTCTTCATTGGTTTCTGCAAACCATGTTCTGTTGGCGAGCGCTTTCGGACGTTATCCATTCTCGTGGCCGAATAACATGTGTTTGTCACTGTCTGTATTCAACAGTTATACTTATAGAGTTGAATACAGACAGTGACAGTGAACACATGTATACGGCCAAGAAGATGGACAACGTCCGAAAGCGCTCGCCAACAGAACATGGTTTGCAGAAACCAATGAAGACGTATTACAGAATGTATGATGGTATAAAAGCCTATATANAGGTTGATTAAAATATATGCAAATTCTTTTAATAATGAAAATTTCGTAACTAAAATAAATAAAAATTCTGTCAAATAGGAACTGCATAACCTAAACATTTCTCATGTTTCTATAAAGATGGACATTAATAAAAGAAAAAGAATTTTCTTTTCAAAGCCGGAGATGGCATGAACGTAGAAAGTAAGATTATTAGAACTATCATACCTTCTATTATCCGTCTTCATTGGTTTCTGCAAACCATCCTCCGTTGGCGAGCGCTTTCGGACATTGTCACAACACAACTGTGACTTGAATACATACAGTGACAGTGAACACATGTATTCGGCCACGAGGATGGACAATGTCCGAAAGCGCTCACCAACAGAAGATGGTGTGCAGAAACCAATGAAGACGGATAATAGAAGGTATGATAGTTCTATATTCATTGGTAGTTATAATAACCCTTTAGATTATTTAAGATTATTAGAATTAGAGAATTTTTGTTGGGGTTCAGCCAGGTTGATCCAAAAAATACAATGTACAATACAATACAAAATGTATTTTTAATTTTTAATTATCTGCCGACTTTTCGGCTTACATTGTAAGCCATCTTCAAGGCTATCATGAAGGCGAAGTGGGACGTATGTAACCTGGGTCAAATGTTCCAAAAACAACAAACTCTCCATTTGAATTTAAAACTATTAGAATTGATCTAGACTGGTCAGGAAGGGAGAGGGGGAAAAGCTGCACAGTTACACTCAAAAATATTTTCTAAATAAGCCTTTAATTAAAAACGTAACTAAACATAAAATTTCAACTTAAAAAAAATGTATTACATCATCCAATTTCAGTTAAAGTTAAATCCCTTCAATTGTTAGCGATAGAATGCCAAATTTCCAAATTTGGTTTCTATATTTTAAAAATACCGAGAAGTCTTTGTATTTCCTTCGCGAGAAAATTACTTACTTAACTAATACCTATTATTTTTGTAGAGTGGGGTGGTCGTTTTTTTTTCACATATTTGTGAACCAAATTTTGTATTGCAGCTAAAGTTTCGGAATTAATTTCAGGCAATCTAGAGTGATTTATGTAAAAGGAAAAAAAAAAAAAGAATGTGGAAGTAGTAAAAAAAGGTAAAGGAAAAAAAATATCTTGAAGGGAAAAAAAATGCATTTGAAATATATATAAGGTATGTAAGAATTGTTGGACTGCTTTAAATAATAAATAATGCCGGAAGAGATACCGTTACTTGTTTACCTGGACGCTTGGGGGTTATCTAAGAAATTCCTGGAGAAAACTACTGGAGATTGGAGGTCCTCTTTGTCGGTGCAGTTGTCACTGTCAGGTGTATTAATCTCTTGCGAGTAGTCAGTCCAGGCACTTGTGATGTAGAATGTAAATACCCTCATTACAATACAGCCAGCGTAAATATGTAAGTATATGCTCTACGTCTGTGAAATAGTGTTTTATTAGCCTTCCTTTTAAAAATTGAAATGAAAATAATACTTAATAATGTTTTCGAGATTTGTAGTTGCTGGAATTAATAACTAACTATATAAATAAATAATATGCAATGTTTATTTGTATGCACTAAAAGTCAATAACGTAGGCAATATCCTAAAGTCCATGTACAAAGAAGATTTCAAATGCCAAAGATGTAGTGGGATCAAAATTCCAAACTCAACAGCCACGTGAGGCTCACACACGAACACGTAAGAATTAGGTTTTTTCTCTATGGAATCACAATTATTTTAATGTTCAAATCTGGATGCTAAAATAAAAACTTTTTTTTATTATTTAAGTTTGAAATTCTTCAACTCCCAAGACTGAATCCCTTACTAACCTTTCCTTACAAAACTCAAGAAGTTACCTCTAAATTAATTCTTATTTTTCTTCATTATAAGAGGGTCCATTGGCTTTGAAACTGCCATAACTTGTATACTCTATTTTAAATTTTATTGTAGTATATTATTTATATTATAATATTATT
>KZ807464.1:119805-136634 GCA_000696205.2 Oncopeltus fasciatus
CTCTTAGACATTCTATTGCGTATTGGTAGAGGTCACGTAGACTTTTGGCTTTGATTTCATTCAGCGAAGTAGTTATTATTGCCAATTCCCGGTACGTCCCTATTCTGTCTGTGTGCCGGCACGCGTGGATTCCACTGCTCTGCATCATTCCCAACGACTGGTAGCGTACGTCTCCAACAACGTTCCCTGAAAGAGGTGAATCAGATTCCCCCTGCCTACTGAAATAGGGGTCTTCCCTGAACTCCCCTGGGAAATCTAGAGGTCTTCTTCCGCCTGGGGGGGGACATAGTACGGCGCCAGACAGATCCCATAGCGAAGCAGTCCTCTATTAATTTATATTGCATAATAATATTTTATTTGTAGTCATCCTTAACTTAATATTTCGCCTGCCGCATTGAAAAATTTTTTTAATCACAAATAAGATTCCAGACTTACTCCCACATCTAATGGTCCACTTGTGCTCTTTTTTTTTTTTTGCCTCTATATTTTACATCTATCGCGGTACGCTAGCTGTGCCAGTGTACCGGATTTAGGCATGTACCTACTGCTATGTTCTTATAATCTAAGGTGGTTATATAATTTTAAGGTTAATTTATTTATTTTTACAATATATACTTATTTACATAAAAACATTATTTTACATGATACATGTAACGTATGGAAGTCACATTTTGGGGTGTAGGGGGGACTAACTACCCTCTATTTATCCTCTGGCTCTGGAGCTCAGCCTTACATCGTCGTGGCTGGGCAGGTGGCTTAACATCCCGAAAGATGAGGTTCTGACAATCTGAGAGATTGTCGTAGAACTTCTGGATCCGCATTCGGATGTACTCGTCAATTTTCGGAGTATCCAGTTCTTCCCGAATGACATCCGCTTTGGATCGTTATAACCTTCCGGAGCACACCGTTCTGAAATGACTGGAGGCGCTTCAGTGTTGAGGGACATAAGTAGCGCGTGTGAGGTGCACCATGTAGGAATGCTGGACGTGTGATAGTCTTGTACGACAGTGTTTTCAGTCTAAGGGACAGTATGGGGGATCTTAGTAAATGTCCAAGTCTCCTGGCTCGCTCTTTTGCAAGCTTAAGTCTAGCATGTGCGTGCTGTGAGACGTTCAGATGCTTATTGATCCGAACGCCTAGGTCTTGTGCTCACCGACATACTAAAAACTTTCTTAATACATTTAAAAAAGGCATACCAAGTTTCAATAAGAAAAACAACAAATGTAGCATAATTGAAATTCATGGTTCAGGCCAGCACTCCTTTTTGAGGCAATTGGAGTACTCTGCTGTACTTCTTATCTACAAATTTCCTGTACGTTTTTTATCTTGCACATCGAAGGAAGAGTAAAGCCTTGATGCGACAGGTTTTTTTATTCCCAGATGAAGTACGAGAAACGCCACCTAGCAACCAGTTTTGGAACTATAAATCCAAATACAGGAGGCCTCGTGAGCAGCCTCATTTGTCCGGTTGAAAAACTGGATGGAGTCAAACTTGATAGAAATACTTGAGCATATATGGGGATTCTTGCATTTGACGCGTACTAAGTTCCTATGTACTTAGGCTGCTTGGTAAAGAAATACCAATCACTCTCGTCGCGAGCCTTTTGTTTTATTCAGCCATTTTAAACAGTTTACAAATGACTTCTCTTATTTCGGCACTTCTCTGTTTATTGGTATGAGGTTCGTTGGCCGCCGAGAATCATCCTGGAGAAATTAGTCAGGGTTTCTGCCAGGAACAGAAAAAAAAAATATTCCAAAGTTATTGGGTAATTATTTTATTATTGTCAACATTTTTACTTAACTTGTACGTCATCATCATGGCTGAAATACAATACACACAATTACACTTATAGAATTACAAATGGAGAATATTTGACCATAGAGATTATTAGTAGAGAATTTTTGTGGGGGGTTCGGTCAAGGTTGATTCAATTGATGAAAAAAAAATTCCATTTTAAAAAATGTGTATTTTTTATTATCCTACATTGTAAGCTATCTTCAGGGCTCATGAAGGCAAGAGCTGGCTTACAAGTTAAGTCGATATTTAATAATAGTTCATATTTAATAAAATTAAATAATTACGGAATACATTTGGGGTATTTTATTTTTCTGATCCTGGATGAAGCTTTGACTAATTTCTCCAGCATTCTCTGTTTAATGTCTATTTATGACTGCGATAAGGGAGTGAATGCACTGGCATTTTTCTCCCCCTCTCAATCCCTCCTTGACTCCCTGCCTAGTCTCCTTCTTATCCTAGGATAAGGAGAAGATGGGTGCCGGATAGTCTATCGCGGGTTAACCTGGGCTCCTCTCTAAGGACGGGTTACGTCCCAGGATAGACGAGCAAGGACAACAATATACCCCATCAAAAATTATAATGTATAGAAGATGTACAGAATAATTTTTTTAATAAAGAATTATATATATAAAAAAAAATTTATGACTGCTATAAGTTCATGGAGAAAATGTAATTTAGCTACTGTAGTCATATTCCATTATCTCTTTGATAAGAATTTCATCCTCCGATAAGAAGGTAATTTTTATTGACTATTTGTCTCTTAGACATTCTATTGCGTATTGGTAGAGGTCACGTAGACTTTTGGCTTTGATTTCATTCAGCGAAGTAGTTATTATTGCCAATTCCCGGTACGTCCCTATTCTGTCTGTGTGCCGGCACGCGTGGATTCCACTGCTCTGCATCATTCCCAACGACTGGTAGCGTACGTCTCCAACAACGTTCCCTGAAAGAGGTGAATCAGATTCCCCCTGCCTACTGAAATAGGGGTCTTCCCTGAACTCCCCTGGGAAATCTAGAGGTCTTCTTCCGCCTGGGGGGGGACATAGTACGGCGCCAGACAGATCCCATAGCGAAGCAGTCCTCTACGCAACTCCTGCGTCATCTAGACGCATCATGTTTGTCGGCTGGCACAGTTCACTTTCATATGTTTAATGCCGGGAAAAATTCATTTAAAAGAAAACTACAGCAGATGGTGGAAATAATTTTTACTTTTGTGTGGGGAGGATTTTCAAGAATTTGGTCTGGGGAGCTCAAGAATTAAAAATTAATTTGTAACCAAATATTTTTTATTTATTTTATTAGTCATCGTTTCTCTTTATATTTCAGGCCTTCATCAGTACTGAATATGAAGAAAAAAAATCATAAAAATAATAGATGTCTATATGTCATAATCTAACGCATGAATAAATAAATAAACTGTGTGTAATCAAGTATATAAAAAAGTTTTCATGCATTTTATATTGTTGATTACACACAGTTTCATATTTTTATTTATTTATTCTTGTGTTGGATTATGACATATAGATATGTTACTATATTATTTTTGTTTTTTATTTATATTAGACCCTGATGAAAGACTAAAGTATAAATCGAAACGTTACTTAAAATAAAAACTTTTTTGTTAACAAATCAGTTTAAAATTCTTCAGCTCCCAAGACTGAATCCCTGACTAACCTCTCCTTATGAAACTTGACGGTCATAAATTTACCTCCAAATTTAATTTTTTTTTTCTTCTTCCTTTTGAACAATTATTCTATTTTTCTTTTGGCATTTGGAAAATGCTATAACTTGTATACTTTGTTTTAGTATATTATTTTTATTATAAAATTGAAACCAAACAAAGTGATTAGGCTCAAAATAACCAGCTAAGTATCTAGATTATGCTTAATGGTTATCAAACATTTGCCCAGGCTGTTTTTTAATGAGAAATGTTCTTGCTGTTAGTTGCTAGGTATTTTTAGGTTTTTTGTTTGTTGTTAGGCACAGTTTGTTATTTATTGCTAGTAGAGAATTTGTTGGGGTTCGGTCTAGGTTGATTAAAAAAATATACGATTTAAAATTTGCATTTTTTTATCTGCTGACGTTTCATGACTGAATATTTGAACCTGGTGACAAAACGTCCCCTCTCGCTTTCGTGACAGTCCTGAAGATGGCTATATAAGTTGAAAAGTCGGGAGATAATAAAAAATACATTATTTAAATTAAATTTTGTTTTGTATCAACCTTGATCAAACCTCAAAAATTTTTTTTTTTTTTTTTGTGGTAAGATGAACCAAACAGAGAGGCTTTGGACTAATCTATCAATCTAATAAATACTGCCAATACAATTTTTTCGAAATCCGTTTCTAAATCAATCCCCTACCCCACCCCTGTTATCTCTAAGAAATTATGTTAACCATTTATTTGAATCGTACAGGGAGCTAGAAAAAAATCTCTACTTCAGCTGGGGAGAGTTTTTTTTATTTATTTCTAGCTCCCTGTACGGTTAAAATTAATAATGAAATGTGAGATTACATTACCACAATTATCATCATGATTTGCATGATAACCATGTTCGCTCGATTATGGACGACTGACATTACCGAGGGACCATGTGTTTCCTCATAGCAATCTTTATAAGTTCCTATTAGTGGGTGGAGATCTAGACCTGGTACTTTTGACTTGGATGCCGAAAAACCCATTACTAATAGCCGGGCGTACTCCATCAGCTTCCAGAAGTGCCTCATATCACCGACCTGTTCCCTGGAACACGTGAATCAGACTCCTGCTCTTTGTGGACTAACGTAAAAAACATGTCGCCTTCTGACCAGTGGGGGTTACCAGGGTACTCTCGCTTACTCAGCGTATGGTAAACACGGGCATATCACTAAATTATGTTAGTTTAAGTAGAGCACTAGATCTCTAACTATAATTTATTAATTTGCTAATGGTTGATTGAATCAATATAATAATAATAAATGTATATTGTCTCTCATACTTAAAGAATACATTTTTATCAATAAGCGAATCTACAGTTTTATTACTCCAAACAAAATATTACGCGAAAAAATAATTTATTACTCCCACTTGACCTTTCAGGCAATCCACCGTCCGATTTCGCTCAATAATAAACTCAGTCTTTAATTAAACATTTAAAATGAATATGCCAAATTTCACTAGGAATAACAAATAATTAATTTCAGCTTCTGGACCATAGATTAAAATTTACGAAAGGAGAGTTAGTTGACCGTAGATATTATTCTAAGATGATTTTAGTTGGGGTTCTACCTTGACCGAACCCCAACTAAAATCATCTAATNTGATTGCTATGTATATATGAGCTGAGATATGAATATCATATTTAGACCCCACAGCAAATATATGCACACCATTCATAATTAGAACAGATAAATCAATGAGGATCAGCAAAAATATCAAGAAAAGTCTGTATGTGTGTAGGATCGCTACATGGGATAAGGCTCGGCCTGGGAGGGGAGAGAGCTGGCCGCACTTAGCCCCATCCATCCTAATTACACTAATTAATAATCGATAGCGAGAGGTAGAGTCAGTGTGACTAAGGCTGCTTCGGCCCCAACCAACTTGTAGGACCTCATCCTAGGGGGCTTCTCAATTCTCATAGCCTAAATGGCCCTGGAAAAAAAATCTATCAAAACATTTTTTCTATATAATTCGTATTCATATTCATACAGACAAATTCAAAATTTGTATAATACACGTAGTTGGGTAAAAATAATTATAAATTGTGCGATTTAAACTAATTTTTATTTATCGAATATTTGTTGTACCTTAATTAATGCTCAAAAGGACAGTTTTTGACCGTTGAGATTACGAGTAGATTTTTTTTGTTGGGGTTCAAACAAGGTAGATCCAAAAAATAGAATTTAAAAAATTCGTATTTATTAAGTTGTATTTTTCTACCTCGACTGAACCCTCCTCCCAAAAAATCTACTTTAAATTAATGCTGCTTTTAACTTGTTTTATCACATACTTCTAAATATCCGTTCTAAGAATAATTGTAAATTCTTCGAATCAAAAAAATATTACAAAACTAATTTTGATGTACATATCTTTTCATATTACTTACCATTTTTATCCACTTGTTTTTACAATTAATGGAGTATAATAGGAAAAACCTTTTGCAACATTTTCTGTCACCTGTGAATATTTAAATAATGCGTAACTTCATAAATAATTGTAGGGAGATGAATGTACTAATAAGAAGAATTATAGCTTCGAAGGAGCGGTCAATAGCTTAAATTCCACTCAAATTATGGCTTAACACTAAGAATATGCAAGAGCGGAACTAGAGAAATGAATTTTGAGTTGAGGTAAGAAGTTCATTGATTACAAAAGGAGATTTTGTTGACCGTAGATATTATTCTAAGATGATTTTACTTGGGGTTCGGTCAAGGTAGATCCAAAAAACACAAATTTTAATGTATTTTTTAATAAAGGGTTATCTGCCAACGTTTCGGCTTACCTTGTAAGCCATCTTCTTGATAGCCCTGAAGATGGCTTACATTGTAAGCCATCTTCTTGATAGCCCTGAAGATGGCTTACAATGTAAGCCGAAACGTTGGCAGATAATCCTTTAAAAAAAAATACATTTTTTAAATATTGGTTTTTTGGATCTACCTTGACCGAACCCCAACTAAAATCATCTTAGATTAAAATTTACGGTTCAGGTAAATTCCCACTCCAATGTTCAATTCGCTGTGTAACTGTTAAAATATTTATTTCATTACTGAATATATCTGTGTTCAATTACATTACTCTATATTAAACATTACGCCCGCCGAAAGCGAACGGTCTCACTCCCCTTTAAAATATGTAAATTAAAATCTAGATTTGGGCTTTATTTTGTACAATTTTAAACGGATTTGTTTTAAGTTGAAATGTGGAAAGAGATAGTTTGCCAGGACATGAAATTGAGTGAAGGAAGCATATAATTTTCGCCATTTCTTTCTTAAATTTCTTCCTAGATTTTTTTGTGAAAGTGTAATAAACTATAAACGGATTACACATATTTCGTTCCAAATTCAAATTCTTGCCATAACACTAATATTAAGATATTTAATCAAATGTAAAAAACAATTTAAATTAAAAATAAAATGAAAATAGTTTGGGTTAGTGTATGCGTGTTTGTATGTTTGTATTTGTTTGTGTATATGTGTGTTTGTCATTAATCCACAGCTCAAAGTTTTCGGAAAAGTAAATTAGCTATACTTCATATACCAGTAACGATATTTAGTTATTGAGCAAAATTAAATTAAAATAAGTAGGAGATTCAGATGGAAAGTTTTTGACCGTTTTGATTATTAGTAGATCTTTTTTTGTTGGGGTTCGGTCAAGGTTGATCCAAAAATGTAATTTGAAAAATGTGTATTATTGAAATTACATTTTTTTGGATCTCCTTGACCGAACCCTAACAAAAAAACATCTACTAAGTAGAAGATTATTATTTGAAATATCAAATTTGAGCAAAACATTTTCAATGAAGCGGGCATATAATTTAGTTTAGTGCAATTTAACTTACACAGATTACTGATGTATGAAATATTTTATATACGTGGGAGGATAAAATTTTATCGAGATTTATTGTGAAACGGTATTTATTTTTAATCTATATTCTGTTTATGTTAAATTTTCGTTTCATTGATAGTCTTAGAAACATATTTTTACTTCTAATGTGTTTTTTTTTAATTTTATGTTCGCTAACAAGCCCATAGTGTTTTCGAACTAGACCTGCGTATTAGGCTTAAGAAAATACCACTTAAAACAATCATGTTTATAACGCAATAACCTTGGCGACCTTCGGAAGCAGAAATACTGGTTACCTAAAAAAGTATTCAAAATAAAAGATAACATTACTGTCTGGCGTATTAGTCTGGGTTTACGTTAGATACACATATTAATGGCCATTTTAGGAAATAAAATTTATTTTACTCTTTTTTTTTTTTCCTTTTTTTTTTTTAGTTTACTTCTCTCAAGGAATTCAAGCTAGTCACGTTAATACCATATCGTGACTTTCGCATAATCTCTTTCGTCCTTCAACGATCCAGCTTACTTAAGAAAAACTAAAAACTAAAAATGTAGTTCGCTCAAAATTATATATATATATAATATTTGAACCTGGTGACAAAACGTCCCCTCTCGCTTTCGTGACAGTCCTGAAGATGGCTATATAAGTTGAAAAGTCGGGAGATAATAAAAAATACATTATTTAAATTAAATTTTGTTTTGTATCAACCTTGATCAAACCTCAAAAATTTTTTTTTTTTTTTTTGTGGTAAAGNAATTAAGGGGGAGAGGAGGGGTTCAAGGTGGTCCGGTAGTTGTGGTATTAGACTCCTAAGATCCTAGGTTCAATCCTGACAGTTCACAATTAGTTTTAAGAACCAAAGGATTCCTGGTGTCCTGGTGTGCTCCTAGGGGGAACATCCAGCTCTCAAATTGGGAATAATTTGTAATTGAATGGGAACAAACCAGGCGAGAAAACAAAAACACAGGCACATCTAAAATTAACTTAATATTTGAAGGATAAATACATATTTTGTTGCTATCTTTCTTTAATGAATCGTAAATTAAATGGAGGGGTTATGCTTTTCGAAACACCGAATTAATGTACATGACGTATCACACACATATTCACACTCTTCGTATTGGCATATGATCAGCTGGTTTTTGGAAGACCAGCTTATTTAGCAAGACAAATTGATCGACTCGAACTAAGCTTTTCAATGGCTCCCTTAGTTGCAGAAGTTAATGTCTCTTATACAAGTTTTTCGTCAAACTTTCATTTTTTTTATTCTAAGTATGAAAACACTTCACTTTTTAATAATAATAAAAAATATCTTAAAATTTACATATTACGAAAAAGAGATTAAGGAAGATATTTAAGAATGCAATGTGTCAGGATGTATGAGTTGGACGGAATTTTATAAAGTGTAGAAACGAAACTTATATCTACTTAGTATTAACAATTTTTAGTGCAAGGGAACAAAAAAAAAAAAAAATTTAACTGTCCCAGCCAGGACACGAACCTGGATCCCCTGCTATCCGGGCAAGCGCGTTTTCCATTTACACTATCGAGACAAGTCTGATAAGTTATTAAATTCCCCGCACTAGTGTCGAGAGTCTAACCTTCGAGGCCGACGAATATATCGTCTTATACTCGAGGGAGCTGACATTGTCAAGCTGTTTAAATGACTCTCGTTATTTACTTTTAAATTTTTTTTGTGGTATTTAATCCTACGTAAATTTTAACAATTATTAGTGCAAGGGAACAGAATAAATCTAACTGTCCCAATTAGATCTACTTACCAAGCCCGAATTGAATAATGGACGTTGTTATCAGTATTATGGAAAAAAAATTCTTAACAAAAAATAGGTTTATAAATTTTATGTATGGGTATCTGAGAAAATTTTTCAAAAATCTCTTATACCTTTAGGATTTGCACTTGGTGACAGGGTCAGTGTCATGCTGTAAGGTGTGTAGTGGTGATTCCTGCTTCACTTCTACCTGGGACCTCCTTAACGGGGTCATAACGCCTTCTCTGGAAGTCCTCCTTTCGCCCGTGAACGTTTGTTGGGAATACCCAAGTCTCCAAACAGATCCCATGCTGGCTCACAGCCATACTCCGATATCCATACTTCCATGTTTTAAGTGAAAGAAGAGATTGCTACAATAATTATTATCTATTTCATAAATATAAATAAAATATAAGACTTAAATTCAAATAGAGAGATTTTTGACCGTAGAGATTATTAGTAGAGGTTATTTGTTGGGGTTCGGTCAAGGTTGATCCAAGAAATGCAATTTAAAAAAAAATGTTTATTTTATATTATCTGTTGATGTTTCGGCTTACATTGTTACCCTCTTAAGAGCTATCATGAAAGCGAGAGCGAAAGTCGTGCCGCCTGGATCAAATGTTCATGACCAACATTTGATCCACGTTGCACTTTAATAAGTCTTAAAGCTTACAAGAAATTATAATATTTTATTTCACAGGCTAATTTTAGACCAAAATTTTTTAGAATGTTAAACCCAAATTGTTTGTAAACCAACAGCTTGGTTAGAACACACAGTCTGTTGGATTCCTTTTTAAGCCAACAGATTTTATGTATTACAAATCTTGCGAAAAAAAAACGAAAACTTTCGACACTTTTTGAGCTCTCAGATAAAAATTAATTCAAATTTACTCTGATAGTACGGTAGGTATTATATTCACATCGATACGGCCATTTAAGTTCAATTTCACTGAATTATATTGAAATTTAAATATATTTATGTATTAAATATATAAATAATGTGACACTATTTATATGGATTAGTTTCAGGTCACTTAAAAATATTTTATTGAGCCAAAATAGAAAATGTTCAGACTGGTTTCAATTCGTTTCTTTTGTTTCACTAACAAAAATTTGTAGACTATTAATATTATTGTTTAAACTACAATTATTATGTATATATTGAATTATAAGAATATATACAGCTGTTTTTATAAGAAGCAATTTAAAACATTAAATATTTAAATTTATGACCTTGGAAATTACTCCGGACATCACTATCGCCCTGATGATGACTTACAATTTAAGTCAAAACGTCTGCAATAATAAAACGATTACCCAACAAAATTTTGGAGTATTTCATTTTTCTGATCCCGGGCGAAACCCTGACTAATTTCTCCAAGATTAAATAATCGTTAATAATTTGGTATAGAACAAATAAAAGTTAGATATACAGATATGCAAGCAATTAAAAATTAATTATGTTTATAAGTTCAAATATTACATATCTCAAGGAATTCAAGCTAGTCACGTTAATACCATATCGTGACTTTCGCATAATCTCTTTCGTCCTTCAACGATCCNGAGAGAGAGAGAGAGAGAGAGAGAGAGACAGAAAGTGGGTGAGAGAAGGGGAGAGTCTTGTCTGAGAGGGAGCAGAAGGTAAAAAATAAAGAAAAACAGTGCTGGGAGATATATATATATATATATATATATATATATATATATAAGCACTTGCCATAATATATAATCTAATAATAAGAATAGATCTCTTCAAATTTTATAAAATCATGGTATCAACGACAATGGCTTTATTTCCCATTTTTGGAAATATAATAAATCACAGACAGATTATATTCTAGCTATGCTCCCATAAAGAAGAGAAAATTTTTTTATGGAATACATCTAAATAGATCTGATAAATATCTTATGTATCCTGGACATAAAGATAATGCCTGTCTCTCCGAGTTCAGCAACCTTAAACTTTGAAGTTGATTCATATTTTGTTTTATAATCGCAAAATAAAAATAAATTCATCATATTAATTACATAGAAGATTGGTTTGGGGTCGACTATGAAAAAGCTATAACTACTGTTAGTTATGTTGATTTTATAGCACTCAAGTAGTCGGAAATCAAAGCCGTAATTTATCTAGTCTGCAATTAGATAAAAATTAGAGTTAAAATTTATTCTCAAAGCTTTCTATCAAATGAAAATTTTTTATGATTGCTAAGTTGTGAAGAAAATACAGAATCTGAGCCTATATTTTTATAATTACAAAACTTTTATACAGGCTTTTATAATATTTATTTTCGTCCAATTGGGTGGCTTTCAATAAAGGCTACATCAATCATTAAAATCATTTATTGGAACCATTTCGTTTTCATTTTCACTAAGTAAAATGAATTTAACTTTAATACAGATTCTAATCAATTTATATATATATATTTTTCGTATATATATAGGTATTTTTCGTCCAATAACAGCTTAATTAACTAAAGAACTGGATATGTTCCTGACTTCTTTGGGCTTGTACTTCTTACATAGTTCTCAGTAATATAAGTGGATTGTTTGTTTTCATAGGATGTCTGAGAGATCAAAGTTGGGGGTTCTTATAGAAAATCTATAAAAATAACTAATATTAGCCCTATTACCTATGAGTACGTTTGTTGTGTTGTACTCAATTTGTATATCATTATTTATAATATGATGACGCATTCATGTA
This sequence comes from Oncopeltus fasciatus, assembly GCA_000696205.2. NCBI lineage: Eukaryota > Metazoa > Arthropoda > Insecta > Hemiptera > Lygaeidae > Oncopeltus > Oncopeltus fasciatus. Next base: position 131,619 of record KZ807464.1, read on the forward strand.
TAATGAGTTACGTAACGAAGCACCTCTTATTATTCGAGGGTTCCTAGTAATACTCCTTGAGCTCCTTTAGTTAATTTCGTGACTGAGTTACTACATTTGAATGGATGGAAGCCATGTTGGAGGTGTCATCTTGTTTGAGGAGGGCACATTGACTGCTTGGTAGGAATATGACAGGCCTAACACTATAGGCCTAAAATCCTCCCCTTATTAAGCCTTAAATATACTACTCAAGCTCAGCGAAAAGTGGCATAAGGACTATACTTTTCTACTTAAATATAAATTCAACTATATGAGACTCAGAATTTTCTTGCCCTGTGTTTGACTGTGGGACTTGATAATTGTTTGAAGTTTGTTCAGTGTTTGCAGTATTTTAGTACAAATAATTAGGAGTGTCATAGCGATGAATTTGAAAATATGACGGCTATCTATAGAGAGCCACTCAATCTAGGATTAAAAGAGGTTGTTTATGAGATTAAAAAAATTATTTACAACCTTACTTCTTAATTATTTAGTTTTTAATTAAAATTAGATGAAAAAAGTTTTTTTTTCAGGTCGTGTTACGATGGACTTCATGCAAAGGATCGTGATCAAGGAGGTAGAACCTGAAGACGGGCGATTGTACGTCTGCTGGCAGCGAGATTCCATCGCAGGGGTAGTCCGTCTCGTGGTGTACGACCCGTCCCGATTGGTCATCGACCACCACATTCTGCTAGTCGGGACGTCCATCATATTGGGGACGTTCGTCTACATCTTCGCCAGGATTTACCTCAACAGGAAGAGGGCAGCTTCTGCCTGACTCCGCTCCCTGTCTTGAATGTCAAACGTTATTTGTGCCGATTTCGGATCACAAGGGCAGAGAGCCTAAGAACCATTTTGGTCCGTTTGAGTCTCTCCGAATAACCATAATATTTCAGTCCATGATAAGGATCCAGGATGTCAATCGATAGAATCGGGCTGCTGTTGTCTGAATTTAGCATCTATCCTACGTTACATTTAGTATGTTAAATGAAGCTTGTACTTCTTCTATATTAACGTAAAAACCACCATATACCATTACATATACCAATTTATTATAGTGGCTTTATAGACTGGTCATTTTTAAAACTAAACAAGGCCTTCTACAAGAAAAAAATTCGCTGTCTGTCAAAAATATATTAAGTAATGTTGATTTTAGTAATATTCAGCTAATATTGTTAATAGTCAGACTGGTTAAATAACTTATCAAGAGCATCTTCTGAGTCACAGTTTATGCGTTGAATTTACGGTTTATGTATGCCCAGAAGTCACTTGATGCTTGATTTGGAATCTCACCTACTGGTAACTCAATCGAGGAGGTATAGTCAATTCATCTTATAACTATTATAAATGCAAATGCACTTATTCTTTAAATATATTTATTTTATTGCTATATTTTTTACATTATACATATTTTAATAAATATTTATTCAAAATGAATTATCCGTACAATTCATGCAGGAATATATTTGAAGTATTTTTTTAATTAATGGTAAAGAGAAACTAGAGCATAACATGATCGAGTAGCTCATACGTTTACCTATCTTTTCCAAGATACCTGAGGACAATGAAATTTACTTTCTGATTGTCCTAAAATGATTAAAGGACCAATGAAGAAGTTGAGTAATAATATATCCATAATTTATGGTTACAATTCTAAATTTGGTAACTTGGTATCCATAATTAGCGAATTATCATTTTTGTATAAAGTAAATAGTTATTCATAATTGAACAAATGATGCAATCATTTATGACAAATAAACTCCTAGTTTTTTATATGATGAGAAAATATATTTGTTCGTACACATTTCTTTTGTGTCAACAAAGAAAAAATTATAATAATACACAGAATTCTAAACATGGGCTGTAAAATAACCCAGGGAAGGGTAGCCCTGTATAATGTATGATAATCCGATTCGTGGTGGAAGACGTGGTGTCTCCAGGGGCGGTAGACCGCTGATGAGGCGGTTCCGTGTCTCTGTCTGTTTGTCTGCTCGTAGTGTCGATACGAATTTCAAATTTGTGTGTCCCCTTTGGGGGGGAAGGCGCGTTAGCGCCCCTATAGAGAAGGGAGGGGGGAAGGAGGGCTAAGCGGGCCAGTCATTTGTCGAGTAGAAGGGATAAGAGCAAAAATGTGCTCTTTTTAAAAAGGAGAATCGCACTTTATCTTCCAGAATGCACATTTTGAAAAATATCCATGTCAATAATTATGATAATGTAAATCTTCTTATGTTAATTAATGAAGACATTTACATTAGATTTTCACAGATATCTGTCTAAAAATCAAACAGATATTCTTAAGTATTCATTCAAGCTATTTCGAAAAGCCTAATACATTTTAAACAATTGAACCATATAGGTAGTACCTTCGGAAATGGTCTTCTACTCTTAACCGACTTCAGCTATGAACTAATTCATATAATGTTCGAAAGGAGAGTTGGTTGACCGTAGATATTATTATTAGATGATTTTAGTTGGGATTTGGTCAAGGTAGATCCAAATGATTTCCTCAGTCATGGAAATGTGAACTTAGGGACAGGACGTCCTCTCTCATCTTCATGATAGCCTTGAAGATGGCTTACAATGTAAGCCGAAACGTTGGCAGATAATCCTTTATTAAAAAATATATTTTTCAAATTTATGTTTTTTGGATCTACCTAGACCGAACCACAACTAAAATCATCTTAGAACTCCAAAAGAAATTTGGCTTCCCTGACTAAGACTCATGTCGTTCTGGAAGATACCAGGGCAAATACATTTTATACGGTGAGATTAGGGCATAAGATCCTTTTCCAAAAGTGGCATTTGCTTTACTCTAAACCAAATTCGGCTCTTACTTATAATTTGATACTTTCAACATACTGCCAATAAGATTATTCATGTTCGTTCGGAAATAGGTATCCCGCGAAAGGCTTCGGATGATGCAAAGTTGAGGGATATTCCTGGTGGACAAGTTCCTTGAGGGAATTCTGCCCGCAACTTGAGCGTATCTGGTCTAAGTGATGTCTCACCATCAATTTGGCCTGCGCTGAGCCTAGGTTCCGGGAAGCCAACCCCTACACTTGCCAAGCCGTGAGACATTCGTTGACGCACCGCTTAGTGCGGGGTAAATTTGGTCTTTGCGGAGACATTGTTTATTCTTGAGTGCACCGAAACAGCATGCGCCCCCCTTCTCATCCCCCACTGTCATTACGCGAGTAAACCTTAAATTCCACCACTGTGCAGAGGGTTTACAAAGTTTACCTCGTCATACTTTCAATATATTACATAACCGGATGACAATAGTGTTAGCAACAAAAAAATAAAAAAATAAAAAATAAACACTATCTTGGGAACCATACCCAAGAGGGAAACATTCGTAAACCCTCAATCTCTATAAAAATGTTTATTTCTTAATAAATGAAATTTTCATACTTAATATTTAATCTCAACCATAGAAACATATATCTATATTTCTACCTATATAACCATAGAAATTATATATAAACAGCAGTAGAAGTAATAAATCAAATCATATAATAGACAGGAGAAAATTTCATTTTTCAAATTTTCCACCAAAACTCCCATCCTGCCGTACTATAACAATTTATTTACAATAAACGATTGTAAGCTAAATTTCAGCATTTTTTAATTATGAATGGAAGGTGGGTCTAGCAACTGTGTTTGAACAAAATTTTGAATTAGTTTTTAAGACAGTCTCGAAGTTTCGAAGCAGAAAATCTGCCTTTTCATGTTACTCAAAATATATATATTATCAATAAACAAATCTGTGTTAAATTTTATTTTTTTTAAATAAATTTAAATCTTATCGGTTTTATTTTGTTCATTAAAAAACTTTTTTTTTTATTTTATTTTCTTTTTTTGTATTTAAAAGCTTCTTGCCGAATTTCATTAAGAAAAACTGAAAACGGACGCATGTAGAAGAGCGCTGACAGGCAGACTCACCCTCACCCAAACCCAAACTCAAACACACACACAAACACGCCCACGTATAATATATCGAGAAAAAAAAATCTGGATTACCTCATATTGAGGTCACGAAACGGATAACAGTTTAGGCGCCTTATACATGAATGCTTATCTTCTCTCTCATACTAAATTTAGCATAATTAATATATATGGCTATNGTTGATACATGAAGGAATACGGTACAATTACTTTATTAGAGGAATATTAAAACGATTTAGATTATTTATTATTATTATAATTAATCGATTATATAGAAGAAGTATATCCAGAGTTGATATGTACACATGTAGGAGTACTGCGAAAATTGTGGACCCGTTTTGAACATCCAGAGGTGACACATGCAGAGATACAGTACAATCTAAGACAGTTTCCGCTGAGATTAAATCACTTCCACATGTAGCATTTGCAAAGCGTTTAACGAGGAAAGCAAGTCAGTCCTTTGCGAATTTAGTGTTCTGAACGCCTTATTCAGTGGTGATACGTAAAGGGATACTGCATATCTCTACACAAATGCACGTAAGAGATATGTTCAATATCTCTGCATACGTCCACTTTGGGTCGTGTTGAACGATATATATTTGGCTGACTTAATATCACCGTAGAGTGTAATATTCTATTGCAATATTAGATATGTAGCCGCATCGAAGATTGAAAGCGTTGTACAACACTCCAAAAGAAAAAAGGAGAGTTTGTTGACCGTAGATATTATTCTAAGATGATTTTAGTTGGGGTTCGGTCAAGGTAGATCCAAAAAACACAAATTTGAAAAATGTATTTTTTAATAAAGGATTATCTGCCAACGTTTCGGCTTACATTGTAAGCCATCTTCAGGACTCTGACCCAGTCATGGAAATGTGAACTTAGGGACAGGACGTCCTCTCTCATCTTCATGATAGCCCTGAAGATGGCTTACAATGTAAGCCGAAACGTTGGCAGATAATCCTTTATTAAAAAATACATTTTTTAAATTTGTGTTTTTTGGATCTACCTTGACCGAACCCCAACTAAAATCATCTTAGAATAATATCTACG
>KZ807464.1:150375-169768 GCA_000696205.2 Oncopeltus fasciatus
ACACACACACACACACACACACACACACACACACACACACACACACACACACACACACACACACATGCGCGTATATATATAAGATGAGTTTTTGACCGAGGATATTATAACATCCTTGATGAACAAATTTTTTATTAATTATGTATTTACATTTTTTTTAACGGAATAGATTTTTAGCATCTCCAATGTAGGGTAGTTGAAAATAATATTAATTAATAATTATAATATAAATAATTAAACATATTACGAATGTATCCGAAGTATACACATCAGAAATTAAAAAAAACAAACTAAGTACTCCCCTGAACCTAACATATCTGCCTAGTCAGCTTCTCATTAATATACTTCACGAGGACTAATAAATTACTATGCCGTGTTCATTTTTATATTCATTATTTTTACGATATTAATTTAATTAATATTATTACCATACACACACACACATGTAAGGTACCCGTATGCATTTTGGATGAACTATGAATGTAGGAAGGACCCCTGTGGTGGGTAAATGATGTGGGCACGAGGAATGATGGCGCCGGCCCAGGAAGTGTGCACTTAATACGGAGCCAGACATTGCCAAATTCACCTGGCCTGGCTAGGTAGACGGGACACCTGGCGAGAGTAGGCCTGCAATCCGACCCCTAAGAGGAAATGCTCTCCTTCTTGAGCGAACCAGGCCTAGAGGGAGACTTAGACCACGCTTCATAGATGGTGTGGGACCATTACGCACTGACCACTCTCGCGGCATCAGATCGCCAACCCTAGCGAGGGCTTATTTTGGAATCAGAAACGTGGAGTAAGAAATTGGATTTTCAGCCCTAATCTTCATTAGAGAAAAAATATGTTATGGTAATATTAACTTAGACAAAATGAACTATCATACCTTCTATTATCCGTCTTCATTGGTTTCTGCAAAATAGAAGGAAATAACCTTTTAGATCATGTAGGCAAAATGATTTGTCCAAAATCCTCAATAACCTATTGATTTTACCTGAAAACCTGGTCGATATCCCGCACGCACGCGCGCCCACACACACACATGTATATATTACTGTAAGTGCTGTATAATATTACTAATGTTTCGTGTAATAAATAAAGATTTATTTAAAAAAAAAAAAAAAAAAAAAAAGATAATCATAGAAAAAAAAAATGTTTCGACTTGACTTGTAAGGCATCATTTCGGCTAAAATACAATACACACTATTGCACATATAAAAATTATAGATTGGAATAGACAGACAAAAATTAGGCCTTTATTTTGTGAATTTTCGAAAAAAAAAACAACAAAAAAACGTCATCCGACGTCATTCCTTCTAGTATAAGACGATATACTCGTTTTATTCGGGGGCTTAGACTCGGAGTAAAGTGCAGGGACTAGAAGAGATTATCTAGCCTGCATCGGTGGTGTAGTGGCGAGCATACTCTCCCGAGAAGCTGGAGAGTGGGGTTCGAGTCCCGGATGAGGTAGTAAGATTTTTTGTATTCTATTCCATTTGCATTTCTTGTATAAAATTAAGGTGGGATTAAATACCACAATTTAAATCTGATGTATAATAGGTTTACATTTCCAATACTGTATACCAGAATATTTACTAATGTAACTAAGAAGGCTGAGTAATTATCCCACTTTTCCCTAGTGAATATTCCAGAAACAGCCTTAACGTTCTCTCTGGTTTGTACCTTTTATGAGTTTTTTGACTAATCTAGTGAAATATGCTTAGTTTACGCAGCTGTAGTGCTGTGTGGCGGACTTTTTAATTTTTGTGAATAATAAAGTTGTAAATCTGCTTACTTGACATAGCTTCTGCGTCACCTAGGTTTTATTTAAATAGTTTTGTCTGGTCTTGTTAAAACTAGCATGAAATGTGTATTGATAAGTATTTAATAATTTGAGGAAAAAAATAAATAGGAGCGAGGAAGAGTGGTGAGGCCGGGAGAGAGTCTAGAGCTGATAAGAGATAAGGAGGCGACAGGAGTTCGTATTTGGCGGGAAAGCGGCGCCACCCCCCACTCCTCCCGGCGGCCATGTTCCCTCCCTCCCCCTCCCGGCGGCGGAGACGGCACTTCAGTCTTGCTCCGGCCCCGAGACCAGACATATCAGCCGGTTCGCTCTGTCCTCTAAGGTTGTCCGTCCCTGTAGCGCGGTGGTTTTCCTACCGCTCCGAGTAAGAGTCGGGAGTGCGTGCGGCGTGAGGGGGCGCCGGGCATGCCCTCATCACATGTTCATGTTCCGGAGGCGTCGGGCCGCTCTGGTTAAGTCGCTGCTGAAGGCCCGCGTCCGGCGGAGGTCGGATGACGAGCCCGGGAAGCCGACGGCCGAGGTCCGCAGTCTCCTGATGAAGAGGCTGACGGAGCCGGAGTTGGAGAGCTTGCTGGCGGCCGTGGAGTCTAGAGGAGGCAGTGCCGGCTGTGTGCTGGTGGACCCTGGAGGTCCGGACCCGAGACTCCTGTCGGTGAAGACCTGGCGCTGGCCTGACCTCGACTCTCCGGCCGCCCTCAAGAAGCTGCCTGCCTGCAAATCATCCCCCGGCTCGCCCTGCTGCAACCCTTACCACTGGAGCAGGCTGTGCACTCCTGGTCAGTACCTGTTGATTTATCGCTCTTCTCTTATCAGTCACATTGAAAGGTCACCTATAGTCTACTCGCACTTTACAGCCTCTCACAATTGCTCATCTTTCAACCCAAAAGTCCCAACTTCAATTCCTTTATTGTTAGCACATATAGAAATACAATTTTTTACAAGTTTTAATCGCCCACTATAAATTTTATCCTCAAATATACTACCATTGCATAATCTAGAAACTCTCCAACATACTCTTAGTAAATTCATGAAGGAACATAAATTTTTAGTTTTGTAAAAGCAAATAATCATTATTCATATCAAAGCCCCTTTTTTAAAATTTAGATGGGTTTTAGTTTTTATATAATATTTCTTTTAGCCAAATTAATTCATGAAATGTGTTTCTTTCAAAATAAAATAATTCATTTGTGGCAAATGAAATGAAGAATACGGTCGTATTTAATCATGAGCAATTTTAGGTATATATGAACAAAACAAATCACAAAAAAGTTGTATGATTTTTAATTAAGAACATTGTAATCTATATAATAAAAAAAGGTTTTTCCAGTTTTAAATTATTTTCAGTAGCTATAATAATTTAGCTAATAATATCTATATTATACTACTTTAAATGTTTGAGAGAATTAAATTTTTTTTTTTTTTTTAAAGTCTATGTCAACTTAAGTAGGATTTATGAATTTAGTTAACTCTCTGCAAGTTATCTGTGTTCGTTAGTATATCTCCCTGTGTTGCCTAAATCGAAATTGAAAGTGCCCATTCCCCTATTTCTTGCTAGATGTTTACAAGTAACTCCCCCCCCCCCCCCGCGGGTATGTTTGACGGGCAGAGGGTTTGTTTGGAAAAATAACCTCTCTCCAGGTTCCAACGTGAGTCCTGACGTCACTTGCTATTTTCTTACCCCTCTACAGTAGCGGTTTTTGTTTTGAGCTACTGATTAATTACCCCAGTGCTAACTCTCCGAGATTACATCAGCTCTTTTTATTATATTGTTAGGCAACCCTTCACCTCTGATTAGGAACCTTTTTAAGATTCCTATCTCGAGAAAAAATTGCACGCATGCTCTTAACCTTCTCATTCTTGGAATTTTTTTTTTTTTTTTTTTTTCTGGGCGCCTCCCCCTCCCTCTGATAATGCAATCTTTATTACTAATTGGCCTACATATTACTCTTATAATAACTACAATTTCCACCATGAAAGTTTTTTTAAAATGTTTTTAAAAGAAGAACTTTAAATGTAATATGTATAAAATTAAAAAAAAAAAAATTTAAATTTTTGCTTACATACACTTATCCAGCTCTTTCTTACTGTCTAATTTTTCCCCATTTCAATTTAATTTTTACCTGAATTAAATTGTAAATTTAATATTTACAATATTTTTCTTTAACAATTTAAATATATTGATATTATTATGGTGTTTAAAAGAAAATTAATTCTCCTCGTATCTTTTAATGTAACGTTTAATGTTTATGTAATTTGAAAAATAAAATTTACCTTCTCTTAGAAAAATTAAATCCTATTTAAGAATGTATCCTATAATATTGAGTGATTTTTTCACTGGTCAACTAAACCAAAGCTAAACAAAATTTATTATTTCATTTTTATTAAATTGATTCTTCTGAAGAATGAATATAACAAAGTACTTTTGTTTACTTTTCAATGCTGTTACTTTACTAAGTTCACTTAAATCAGTTTTTACTAAGAAGTCCCCTTCGCTTTATTTATTCCGTAATTGCTTTTTTTATATTTCCCAATTTATTATTTTATTTTAATCTATATTATGAATTATTTTCGTGATTGACTATTTTTAAATTGTTTTAAGCTATCAGAAATATTGTTCTATTTTTATATCTTTGCAGTCAATATTATTTTTGAAAATGACATTTGTTATTTGTCGATAGTATTTAAATTGGTGTAATTTTATTTACCTGAATGGGGGAGAGGGAATGATCGGAATTTGGTCAATGAGTTGGCCCTTTAACCTAATGACGACCATTTCCCCCACAATATCTACGGTTAAATAACATCCTATATATATATATATTGNATTAAATATAATTATTTAATACATAGAGAACATATTTTAATTAATCAGGTAATACTTGAAATAAAAACATAAATCCTAGAATGATGCTGAATCCTAACAATACATGTACTTAGGTAATACTTGTGAATACTGTTTCATGTTCATCGTGGTACTGATTACATCCCTAATGAGTTATACCATTCGTTCCTAATCAAGTGTTACCTTTTATATCCGTATATATACTGCTTGTGTGTATAAATTTTTATTTCATCTACTTAAAAGCTGACAATTTCTCAAATAACTTTTATTCATTTTTTAACCTTCATCAATTCTTTTTAAATCACTTATGTAATACAGTTAGGAATTGATTTGATCTGATTATTGTGGATTTGAAAATTTTAGAGCTTTTTATTACTAAGACTATATACTAAGTTATCTAGAATTTACGTGATCATTCGCTCCTATTTAGATAATGTTCTCCAGGTTTTCACATTTCGGTGAAACATGCCGTGACTGGTGAACATGCAAATTCCCGAGTTATTCCTGACATGTCCGCTATCGATACTTGCTAGGAAGTACATTCCAAGGAGGATAGAGAAGTGAGGGTCCCCGTGGAGGCTGGCAGCCATGTGGCCTGGCCTTAGGTGGCGCCTAACTGACGGCCCCCCACCACAGACCTCTTCCTTCGCCACTTCCTCCTCTCCCAGCGCAGAATTAACCGATTTAGAATCTTATTTTCGTAGCCTTCTACCCGAGCTCTTCTTTTTTGTACGACCCACTTTGAATTTTTCCCTCTTTCTAAAATTTTTTTATTTTATTTTTTGACATTTTTCCTTAGTTGATGGTGATAGAATTGCTACTTTAAAATCAAATGCCTTGATGGGTTATTCAAACTCAGTGTACGCAGTAAGTGGATCAGGGGATGTCACTCTTGTTAATCGTCTTGTTAAATAAATTTAGAGTTCTTCGATTTAGTAACAAGTTTTAAATACAGTTAATTCAACATTCTATGAAGTCGTATTTTCACTTATTTTTATTTTCACCTATGACACAAGTAACTCTTAATTATTATTTGAACTGTTTCTTTTTAAATAAATATTTTATTAAAATTATTTCTTATTTCAGTTACTTATTTTTTTTTACATAATTATTATATATTTTCAGAGCACATTACAAGATGCACGCTGTGCAGGATGTAATTTCTAAAATAAATAAATAAAAAATTATCCGTGACGAATGAAGCGGCAAGTTCCATAATCGGCGACCTTGAAACCTCATTGAGCAGCCATACGTTAAATAGTACGTCATTTGTATATATGTATTTTCAAAGGGATGTTGAGTTTGTATAGACTCGTCGTCATTCGTAGACATAATTTCATTTTCAAAACGCCGAGTCAAAAGAGAAGGCATTAGAATTTTAATAAATGAATTTTGAACATGCCGTAAATAAAAACTGTTTGCAATTGTTTAATTATTATATAGAGTCTATCAACTTCCTTAAAACATGGGTGATTAGGTAGATGTGGAATTGATTGAAGTTTTCTCATAAATAATTGGAATAATATTTCAGGTATAATAAGGCTTTGCGGTAGGCGGTGGGGGTGTAATGCACTGTCTTCCAAACGAAATATGATATATAACAAGATATATATTCAATGCTTTGACTTTAAGAATTCTACAACATACTTAGACTTTTATTACTCTACAGATTAAGAATTCTAGACAGCAGAAGGTCTAAGTGATGACATGCTATTTTTAGAGATTAACTTATACGTATATATATTGTACTCTTGTACTGGATCTTCAGAACGCTCCTAATCAAATTTAGTGTTTCAGCTGGGTTTTTCCCCTTTCTTTCAACTACTTAGAGCCAAGAAGAAAGAGGCTATCAATAGGAAGCAACGCTATTTTAAACATTCATAGCTCTGTACAAACTATAATTTTCGATAAAATCTTGCTCATGGCAAGAAACTAACCTGCAGCTTGTATTTTATACTTTTTTTAGAAAATAAAATTGTTATTTTAATAATATAATAATATNTCCTCGATACAAATTTTTTCGAAAAATATTATAAAATAAAAAAATCACATTTTGTATCTAAGATATTCTATACATTTTTTTTTTTTCCCGTAACGCTAATAATGACAAAGACATTAAGATTCTAAATTTTGATATATATATATATCAAGAACAGATTGGATAGAGAATGCAGTGGACACACACAAAAAGATAATATCTCAAGGAGCAAAATTGTCGGGGATCTCTCGCCCTTCGTCAGTGAGGAGTCGAGGATTCTAGGAAGACCAAATTACGTTTTTTGGCTGGGAATTTTCTTGTTGGAGATATAGCAACCCCTAGTTGAGGGATGAGGAGGCTGCGTCCCACTCTACATGACCCCGGGCGGCTCCTCCCGGTGGCGCCTCGTAATTGTAAGCCTGTCTACCCCACAGTGCATTCCCCTCGGCTCTTTTCTCCTCCTTCCTACAAGAAGACGAGGGAAAAAATAATCTGTCACGCAGGGGCTGCGTCAAATAAGCGGGTCTGACTTCCATCGGGGCTGTTAGTGTTGAATAACAAGAGTGGATGGACAAATTTGTCTTCTCGCAGGCCGGGAAGGAGAGAAGCCTGCCTTGTCATCGGCCGACCTGGCGTTCTGCAGGTTGTCGCTTTCAGTTATTTCATATTTTTCATTTATTCCTTAAATTAAATTTGATATTTTATTTCATGCAGTTTCCATTTCTTAAAATTATATATATATATATATATATAATTTAAATTGCTTATAAAATACTCTTTTTAAAAGTACTTATTGATATGCCCACTTACTTGATCCTTACAAACTCAAGTTGCGACATTTTTTGCTTAAAAATATACTCTATTGATTGCGCTACCGTTCGTTGTGTTTTGTGAATCTCCGTGAAATTCGATGTATAAATAATCTTTGCTTTGATAAGGAGCTGTTTAGTTGTAATTCATAATTTGGAACTGAATGAAACGCACTTCTGGCGAAGGTTTAAACCGAAAATTCATTCACACAGGAGTTACGTAAACTTAGCGAATATCTCGGCAGTGTAGATTCAGTAAGTACATGACATAGTAAGATCATATTTGTATTTGAACTTACCAAGCCATGTAAAATCTCTCTCTTAATGTTTCGATTTCCTAATAACACATGAAAAAATAAGTCGCGTCTCACAGGGGCTGCGTGAACTAATCAGATTTCCCACACTTCATTAATGCTGAGAAAAACTGCTAAAATAGTCTTTAAAATCCCACAGAACAATGAAGACAAAATGTAATCGTAAACTCCCTGAGGGTGCCATACTACATTAGTTTTTTGTAAAAATGTGGTTGAATTTATTTTCGTATGGGTTATGATTCATTTAAATATAGAGCTCTGGTCCAAATAAGTACGCTTGTAGAGGAAACACAGATGGAAGGCCATAATGTCTGATAAGAGAGTGCATTCCAGATAGCAGTGTGTAATGAATAGGCCTTATGTAATTGCAAGAAATTCATCTAATTATGAAACTTTCTTTTTAATGAGACATTAACGCATTTCTAATAATTTGTGATAAATAAGAGTCTACATGGGATCGATCTCTTACTAAGGCTCTTACCTAGACATTTCTTATGTATATTGGTGGAATTTACAGTGCGCCTTATTAGGCTCTGAAGGCCCCTCAGAGCTTTCTTAAAACACTTTAACGGAAACTATAAAGTGTATAAAATATTCCAGAGAACCTTGGCTGCCCGGAGCTCATCAACCTGCCCGTTATTGTGCATATAGTTTTTTTTTCAAGTGTTATAGGACAGCTCTGAGGGGCCTTCAGATTTTTGGGCACACTTAAGTCGTTTTACAGAATTTATTAAGTGGATCATTCGATCATTCCCCTTATTTTTTTTCCCTATCAACTCCCTTGCAGCTACTTATGGAGAAGAGTGCTATCATTAGGTATTTAACAAGCAATTATGGTGGATTTTGAACCTCAGCGCCAGGTTTAAAATTCCCAATTTTGGATCCTATGGTTTCAGCGTCGAAAGTCTTCGGGATGTGGTGTACCAATTTGACTGAAACATTATATTGGGGGATTATTGTAGACATGATTGCCCATAATTGAGATTGACCAGATGTTTGAGATATGTTTATTCTGTTTTTTTAAGTATTAAATTAAAAGTAGTAAATCAAGTAATTTTGAAAGAAAGCTACTATAAGGTTATTATAAGGTTACATCCATCAGTCCTTGGATTCTTCAGCCCTTGAATCCATCAGCTCAGCAATTACAATCACTTTGAGTCATTAATAGAGTCATGGCTGTATGATTTTATTGTCTGTTTTATATTATCGTATTATTTTATTTATGACTGAGGAAGAGAAATATTGATTTTTTTTTTTCTTCAATGTTGTATTTATTCCTTGTATGTTGTCGTAAAGGTTATTTCCTGACTTATGCGTAAATGATTGACGTATTGAATGAGAATACCAGCCGATTGTACTTGGAAGGGTTGCGCCCCCCCTAAGACCGGTTCCCTTGCCTCCTCCCCCCCCCCCCACCCCCCCCCGCCATTCACACACACAGGATCTAAAGAGTCCCTAGGGATAATCCCAGTGTCTCCTTCCTTCCCTACACATGGGAATCGATAGCTAAGATCACTTTCCCTTATCGTGTTAATACGCCTGCCCAGACCCTATGCCTCCTCACACTTCTTATCCCTTTTTTTCTTCTTATTTTTCTTTCTTCTCTATCCAAGTGAAACGAAATGTAGTACGACGTATAGTAGTTTTCTACCAACATGCCACAACATGGAAAAAATTCATTGCAAATTTATAAACCACTTTATTAATTAATAACTCTTAGGAAAATTGGTATTTAATAAATCGATGGTAAATATAACTAATAAAATTAATAAGTGAATATTTATTAAATTTATCTATTTTATAGTTTTTCATTGAGATTTTTAAATAAATACTCGAAATCACGACACAGTATTAGCTCACGTGTTGTTAACCGATAGTTACTTGTCTGTTGCTGACCTATGTTGTTTTTTTGATAATAACATTAAATGTTTTTGATTTAATTAAAAGTCAACAGTGTTAAAACACTATACTTAACTTCAGTATAAAACATAATTTATTTTGACGTTAGAGTTGCCACGAATATTTTTAACAACAATTTTCTGTATTTATTTATTTTTTTAAACAACTTATTTCTCCTGATACTTTTATTCAAATTTTTTTGTGGTAGATAAATTTAAAAGAAATAATTGTTTTTAATCAAAGTGTAGTTTACTGACTCTTAACTCAGTAGATTGCTTCATAATTTATTTTTAATAAATTTTTCTTAACTAAATGTTTCTGATGATTGCTTTGAGAAAATATATCTTAATATATATTTATATTCGTTTGGAGGAATCAGTTTCAGCAATTACGTTTTTTAACTAAATCTCACTTAAAAGTTGCGTTATCTAAGGAGATTTCCCTTTTTTGTTTTAAAAATTGAGATTAATACAAGGAAAGAATTTAAAAAAAAAACATGATTAATTTTATTTTATATGTCGAAAGAGGCAGTTAAGATAGAGAATGGTATTTAACAGGGAGCGAGAGAAAATACTGCATAAAAAAGAAAAAAATGAAATTTCGGTTTGTATTGAGGATTAAGAATTTCTCTACCAGGGAAATATCAAATATTAGAAAATTGCGATTTAAACCTGTCATTTTTTTAATTTTTAACATTGAATATGTTAAAAATGTATTTATTGTTTCTTAAATATCTTTATTATTAGATAATAATAATGATGTATTGTTAAATTTCCTTTATGTAGTTCAACATAAACCTATTACGTCATTCATTACCGATATTAACAAATATAATTGGAGTATATTTCCTAAGCCCACGAGGTCTCTTCCAAGACCAAAAGCCTTCTCAAGGTCTGTACTTCTCTCTTTCGGGAAATTCGCTGAGGCGACACACGAGTCGTGTACCCCGCTTTGCCTCTAGTGTGCTGGACGGGAGGGGCCCGCGTGTGAAAGTCGGCTAGAATGACTGATCCGTTACTTACGCTAGCCTCCACAAACTATTCTGAATACCCTCTTAAGAGAGTCCTTCTGGAAGAGTTCAATGTCCACCATCCTTCCCCAGGACGGAAGACAATGCTGGAAGCCTCCACAAAACGTACGGGGGAGGATCCTATCTCATTTTATCTCTATTGTCACCCTCCCCCTCCCACTCCTATTTTTGTATCCCGTCTTGTTAGGGCCTAATTTGAATGAGAAAGGTTTAATGAAATGGTAAAAGGCATGTTGTACTGACTCCTTTTAGATCCCTTAATTGCCTTTAAGACGTTTTAAAAGAAAAAAAAAAACACCTTAAAAATTTAAATTGGTTTCCAATCTACTTTACTGCCTCCGATTAAATTAGTTACATTCTGGGGCGAAGTTATAATGACAATTATTTTTTTTAATTCACAATTGTCCAAGCTTCGTAGAATTTCTTGATTCATTAATGATCCCATCTTCAGAGCTTAGGTGTAAGCGAGAGATTATCCAAACCTTTACCAAATGGAGTCTCTCTCTTACCATTGGAGATTCCTCAATTCTGAATCTGTGATCATGTATCTTAAAAGCACTCAGATTTAACATATATAGATATTGTGAATACATGAAAATTTTGTTTTGAAAAAAAAAATTAAGAACCACACTATTTAGACAACTTAAACATTTCCTGTCTTTATTATTAATATATATGTATATATAAAACGTTTTGTAAAAATTAGCTTAAATATAGTATTTGGTTTTAACCATAATATATTTATTGTATATAAAATACCAATCGAAATTTTTAAATCTTATAACCAAATTCGGGAGAGGCCCAAATTTATGATCGTTGTTATTTGATCGATGAAAAGTTTTATTAGAGTATTGTATGTTCAAAGTGTAATTTAATTATGTTTGTGTTTTATAACTTTAAAACTCTAAAGAAAAAAAAAAAAAAATTGAAAGAAATCTGAAATGATTTTATAAGCAGAATTTGATCAATTGAATGCAATTAAAGGACCAGTTTGACTGTGGAAGCCAGAATGGAAATGGGATGAATGGTATCTTGGACTGGACCATGAAAATGCATCTCGTAATTTCTGATTTAATGTGTGTTGATTGGTACAATTTCCAATTTTAGTTTTTCATAATGAATCGTGCAATACTTAGTATCAATTTTTTATACTTGGTGCAAGGGAACAGAATAAAAAATCGAACTGTCCCAGCCAGGACTCGAACCTGGATCTCCGGCTATCCGGGGCGATGGAATAATTGGTAAATGCATCGGCCCGGATAGCAGGGGATCCAGGTTCGATTCCTGGCTGGGACAGATAGGTTTTTTAATCTATTCCCTCTCATTGATACTTTGTATCGTTTGTTGCCTTTCAAATATTGCCAAGTTCTTTTCCTCTTGAGATTCCTGTTGAAGGCGATAAGGGGACGTCTGTCTGCCAACGCCAGAGAGCCAGGACGAAGGTCGCGCCACATTATCCCCCACAAATAAATATGTTATTTTTTAGGTCATAAGCCCATTGTTATTGGCTGCTATTGACCCGAATGTCTCCCGGAGCCTGCTGCAGACAATCAAGCCAAGACATTGTATATTGAGTCCGGTAGAGGCGCATTCAGACTTTGACCTCGTCGCTGGCGCCTCTCCACTACGCCAGAAGAGAGAGATCTTTCTTCGTCCTCCCCTCCCCCCACGACAATACGAACCTCCTTTTTGCTGTTGTTCTGTTTTAATTGAAACCCTCCAAAGGTCCCAGAGAGAGAGAGAGACCATTGTGGACCGCCGAGCGCAATCCCATTGGTGCCTTTCTTAATTCCCCCCTCTCTCTTATCGGCCTTTGTCTACAAGGGATTGTAATCATTGGCCAATTTATTTGCCTGTCGATATGACGATTGTCTCGCGAAGAAGATAAAGGCCTCTTGCAATACTACTCTGTTTGGAGTCGTCTGGGATGGCAATACACCTCGGCTGTGACAACATGTCAGAACATAGCGGTTCTCTACTGGCCAATAGAAACTCTTCTCTAATCCTGAACAATAATAATGATCCCCCATCCTCTTCCGACATTGCATTCTCAACCACCCATGGCAAAGTAGTATATACTCCTATATTTTGTCCACTCAAAAATATAATTCTTCCATGAGGAGAGGATTGTCAGAGAATTAAAAACCAAGAGAGTTTTTATTTTAGCCAACTAAAATTTTCTGCTTCAATTTCAGGCCTTCATCAGGGCTGGATGTGAAAGAAAACATACAGAAATAATATAGAAACATGTATTTACCATTTCTTCTTCCGGGTAGGACCGTGTCAAGTTGCTATTTGCCGAGCTTTCGCACATCATGTGATGGCTTCTTCAGAGCTGAATAGAGAATCATGTCTATATATCATAATATAGAAACATGTCTATATGTCATAATCTAACACATAATAAATAAATGAAAGTATTAAATATAATAATCTATTTATTCATGTGTTAAATCATCACATATAAACATTTTTCTTGTTCTATTGGCTGACGATAAAGTCATCTACTCTGTAATGAACTTTCTGAAAGAGGGCAGGCTATTAAATCTTATCTAGATGCATTTTCAATATGCTTCTTTTCCATTCTCTCTCGATTTTTTTTTCATATAAATTCTATAGTTTCCTAGTACGAAGAAATTACCATGTCCATCCACATAATAACTATTCGCATTAACAATAAATTACACCTCACCATGACCTATTGCTAAGAAATACTTCTTCTTGAAAATATCTTCCCGCTTCTAATAATATCTCCCAGGCGTTAATGATCAAATGTTGCAAGCCATTAAAAAAAACAAAAAAAAAACATTTTTCTATATAATTTTTGTACGTTTTTCTTTCATATTCAGCCCTGAAATTAAGGCAGAAACCTAGGCTAAAATAAAAACTTTTTTTGGTTTTTAATTCCTTAGCTACCAAGACCGAATTATTATGACAATCCTCTCACCATATAACTCGACGGTCAATAAATTTACCTTCAAAAATAATTCTTCTATTTCGTGCATATGAAACTTGTATATCCGTGCTATTACAACTAGCACAAAAACATCTATTTTTCATTGTTGTTAACTATCCCCCCACTTTTTTTTTTCTGTATATTAATAAAATACTAAATTATATATTGAGATTATGTTCAAATTTTAATCCTGCATGGTGATTTAACTCTTTATTTTACGGAGGTACAGAAGCATTAGTTGAGAACTTTTCAAATTTCATGAATATTGGGGGGAAAATTACCTAATATTCCGATACCTGCTAACTGTAATTTTCTTCTGTTACATTTTGTTGAAATATTTTGCTCTTTATCTTCAGAAAAATCTTATTTTCTTTTAAGTCTATAAAATACATTATTTATAAATATTATTTGAAATTTTAAACAATATAAAATGGATTTTTTTTAACTTTATTTGTGAATCGAGTTTGATGTCCAACTTTTTTTTCACAGTAGTGTTAAGTTTTGACCTTCTGCCTCTAATTATGAACAGGAATTACAAAAATGTTTACTCGCTAAGACCTCAAATGTTTGTATCGACCGCTTGTTTACTGTCTGTCTGCCATATGGGAAATTCGTCGGCTTGGCTATTTCCATCGATGGGGTGGGGGCATTCTACCGTATAACATTTGCCGAAATGACACAGAGGATTGGTTAGGCAGGCGACAGACAGGCGGCACTCGCAGAACTAAAGGTCCCGTAGACCATCAAACGCCCTTATCAAGGGTGAATGACGATGCGGGCGACTTGTCTCCCCTCCACCGTGCTCTTGTAGGGCAGGGCGCCACCGTCCAACAGCTACTCGGCGCCACCTTGATAATTGCAGCTAATTAAGACCCCCCACCCCACCCCTCGGATAGACGAAATGCGCCCTTAGGATGTCCGACCTATACACCCCCCCCCCCCTCTTTCAACCCTCGAGTAGTGGTGGGGGGTTGAGAACAAAGACCTCCTCTGCTCCAGGAACATCTGATCAACCCCTAATTATAGTTGTTATCCACGGGATTTCTTACCCTCCTTATGTTCATTTCCTTAACAAAGCTATGCTTGTTTTAATATCAGTTCATTTTAGAAGCATTTTTTTTTTTGTATTGTATCTTAACCTCGGTCTACATCAAGGATTGAAAAAAATAATTACTAGTGAACAGTTTCTTCTCTTTCCAATTTTTGATGCAGCGTTTTATGAATGTTAGGACATATTTTGCTTCCACTGAGCTCATTTTGAAATGAAAAAAATACCAAAAAACAATGGATTGCCCCAACTCACGATTTTCCCAAATCTGTTAGGCCTGGAGGATGTATACATTTTTTTCCCATCATTTTCTTGATTTGCTTCTAAGATCTAATTTATCATTATCTTTTGTCCTTATTCATTTTTAATGAACCAAAGACAAAGAAGTTTGCAATCTGCACAAAAAACATTTATTAAAGCTTGTTCTCAATAATCCTCTACTGATTACTTCTCGTTAAAGAATATCTCTTCTGGCGTAAACGCTTTAGCCCACGTGATACCTTAAGTATCTCTTATTGTCATGGGAGTAAAACAAGCCGGAGATTTGTAACTTAATAGGCCCTTGAAGGTTACTTCATTCACTCAGGTGATTCTTTCGCCATCCAACCTTTTAACTAGCTTGGAATTGTTTCTTTACAAAATGCATCATGATTCTCTTTTCTAATTTCGGTACTAAAGTTGGGTAAAGGTTCATTTTGAAAATTTACTGTTTGTTATTAAACGCAATCATACCGTGGGTAGCATTTTTAAATTAAAGCTTGAAAAAATAAATCAGCCAGTAATGTTTAAATATGTTGATTATATTTAAGATTTTCCAAATATAACAAAATATTCTATATTCAGAGGAATTTGTGTTGAACGACTGTAGAATGTTCATTGAAATTTTATTTATGGTGAACATAAGGTGGCTTTGAAAATACTTTAATGGCATCTAATGTAATCAATAATTACTTCTCTTGTGGCTCTCAAAACATTTATTATTTTTATTTAGACAAATGCATTTCCTTCTTTCCTAAAAAAATTAAACCAAATGCGGTATAGCCTTGTGTGAATTAACCAAAAATATATGAGAAAATATTATAATTTGACCCAACAACATAATTTTTAAGTCGATGTATTTAGACTTATTTGCCACTGAATGTGTGTCCATTTTTGGAATATATTCTAAATCAACTGTTCTGATGCAACATAACGCAACGATTCCAAGATAAAGTCTCTCGGAAACCACTTACCACTTCACATAAATATAAATAGATTTCAGAAACATTTATTGATTTTATTTCTCTCGTTGTACTTCTGTGCAATTATTACTTATGTTATTGTATTTCGTGTTTTTCCCTTTTATTCTTCCAATTTTATTTCTTTTTCGCAGGCAAAAATTCACTTTTCCTCCCCCTCTCACTTCCCCCTTAGAAGAGAGGTTCTTTTAGTTAAAACCCTTAATCATCATCAGTCAACACCTGCTACAATTGGCAAAACGTCTGAAAGATCTCTTGCAAAACGGCCAGCAAAGGTTAGGAAGAATTTGTCGATAAACAGTGGCGAACACGCGACTTTGCAAGGGAGTGACTCACCCCTTGGGGGGCTGTTATTCAAGAATGGTAAAGAAAATTGAACCAATCAGCATTCCTTTGACCGGCAGGAATATGTTAATTAAGCTGACTGTGTATCTAAGCATGTATTAAATTGAACCTTACAAACAAAATGATCTCGTTTTGGTGATGCATAGATACCTAAATTTCAAAATTTTAAATAAATATTTATCTGTGTTGCTTTCTTGTTTCCGATTAAAGAAAAAGGTAACCAAACTTTGGTACATAAGCTTCTTTTCGTAAAGCAAATGTTAAAACTCACAAAGGCTGAATTGAAAAGTCCTCACCCCCTGCATATTCCATGACCATAGTCATTTCCATCCATAGGTCATGGAAATGTGAACTTAGGGACAGGACGTCTCAAGATGAGAGACATCTTCATGATAGCCCTGAAGTTGGCTTGCAATGTAAGCCGAAACGTAGGCAGATAATCCTTTATTAAAAAATACATTTTTAAATTTTTTTTTTTTTTGGATCTACCTTGACCGAACCCCAACTAAAATCATCTTAGAATAATATCTACGGTAAAAAAAACTCTCCTTTTGGATTGTACCTTACTTTTTCCTCACCCCTGAGATTTGTCCTGAGAGTCCTCTTCATCAAGATTGGGAACATGGCGGAGGGGCATACTCTCTGGTCCGGTGTGGTCCTCCCTCCGTGAGGGCAGCCCTGTCCGAAAAAACCGGTTTGTCCGACCAAGGCCAGGCCTGCCTCCGCACCTCGGCGAATTTCAGCAATGTCCGAGAAGACTTTGTTCCCACCGACGGTATAAATAGAACCGGGATAGTCCGTTATGCACCTCCTCGCTGCTGCTCTCCATGTCATCGGTTTTCAGGGTTTGCTCTGTGTCCTTCCTGTATTGCCAGGATATGAGAATCTGATAGGGCAGGATAGTCCGTTGCCTATGGGAACACCCATAATTCCTAAATCATATTTTTTTTTTTTTTTTTTTGTATTTTGCTTATATAATCAACTATTCAATATAAAACCAAATATAACTCTCTCTTAAAGAAAAAAAAAACAAAAAAAAAAACAAGTTAAACATAATGTTTTCTAATTTTTTGCTTAAATTTCGTAAATTTTGATCGACTTTAAGCAATTGGTCTTGAATAATACGTTTGAACGATTGTTGAACATTTATTTTTAAATGTTAATCATTAAATTACCAATTAATATTTTTTTAAAACTTATTTTGAAATATGGCCTTCTGTTTTCTAGTCATTGGTAGATGGGAAAAGGTACAAATAATAGACAACAATTAAAAAAATACTTATTCTTTGCCCAACTGGTCTCGGGCCTTAGACTTCTCTTCAGGAGCTTACACAACTTACAAAAATGGGACCTTCCGCAAAGGAAGGACGTCAAGACGCGGAAGGTCTATATTTTTTATCAATTGTATAATATATTAATATATTTTTTACTTTTTACTTTTTATTAAGAATTTTAAAAAAAACGTTTTTGTGGGTTTTCTTTTGCTTCCGAACTAAAGCATGTTTTATTGTTTTCCAATAAGTATTCCTTCAGTTGTTTATTTGTACTTTAATATGATTAATGTCTTATTTTCTAATTTAATAAGAAGCATAAAAATAATTTATTTTCAAGTAATCAATGATCTCTAATTTTTTTTTTAAATTTTTAACAATACATTAATGTTTAACATCGTTTCTACAGTACTTTCTATTGAATCACATCATCATCAGAGGCATTTTCACTAGTGTTGATTCCTTTTGGTATGAGTCACAGTACCGCCCCTCGTTGACCTACAGGCTGCTTCATCACACTTGGCCGTCTCATCCATCAGCCCACGTCGACTTCCAGTGCCACTCTCGAGGTAGCCTTTATTCCAGAGAAGAGTAAGCAATCAGGGATGTAATGTGTCTGCTTATGGATCCTTCATAGGAAATTACTGTATCAAACAATCCATCGGTGGCTTTCCTTTTACCCATTTCCTTAGGATCCCGTGTGAACCCATACCCTTTCAGATTTTTTCTACATGGATTTCCTTATTTTCATTTTGTGATGGTTTTAGCACAAAAAAAAAAAACCCATTTAGCTAGAATAATCAAAAATACAACACCCCGTTCTTCTAAAAATTTACAAATGTAAAAAATCTTAGTTAACTTAACAGCTTACTAGTACATATCTTAAAAAAATTGTTTTGTTCAATCACTGGCCCTACCATAGAAGCCAGTGTACATGTACTGTTCAATATAATATAAATACATTTGTATTTAGCGACAGCAATTTGTAATATTTCATAATCATGAAATATATTTAAAAAGTTGAGTTTCTTTATAGGAACCGCAAATCTTTGTTAAAATCGTTAGTTAATGGCTTAAAGAAGACTGCTGGGAGTTTGAAGGAAGGAAAATGGTTAATAATATGGCTTACTATTTATGGAAATAAAATTTGTCGAAAAGTGTATGCAAAGTATTATTTCATGTAATTTGGAGGGTCAGTGTTCCCTCCCTTCTCCCACCTTACTTTTACAGTATTTTTGGGGGTTTTTAAAAATGTAATTAATAATTAACTCTTATGTATGTCCACCTTCAATTAAAGATTGGAATTCTTAGTATGGTCATCCTCTGTGTAAAGGTTTTATTTTATTTATTTATTATATAATTTTTGACTTGGGAATTGTGCGACAAGTTGGGTGGCTGAGGGGTGTGTCCCGTTACTGGTCGTCAGAGGCGCGGCCGCCAGTACGGGAAGGCTCCCAGCTCCTCACCTGTACCACCTGCCAACAGCTGGTCTTTTCACTGCCATCGCTTCGACCCCACAGATCTCAGCTCCTCGGGGGTGGGAATGTCGCGGGGTATATATGCCCGTATGCCAGACCAGTTAGCGCTTCTGTTCTCTTCCGTCACTCTTCTTTTTATGTATATTGTTTTCAATATTAAACTATTGCGATATCTTATGTAAGAATGTCTCACTGTTAAATGAGGTTTAATGGGAAGGAGTTTTGCGATTTTAAATCGATTAATACATCTCTTTACCGCACTTTCGTTTTCAATAAAAAATTAATTATTTAAAGAATTTACAATATACCGAATTTGTTGTAAGTGTCAGTTAAACATGCTATTTTTATTTATTTATTATGAATATTATACAGTATGGGAGTGAC
>KZ807464.1:182004-196594 GCA_000696205.2 Oncopeltus fasciatus
TATATATAATATTTAAGAAAGTACATAGTTTTTGCGTAATTATTTTGTTGTACAATTACACTAATTTAATTTAGAGCTTTATATTCAATTTTTAATTTTTGTGTTTTTGAAATTAAATATTTTGCTGATCTCCTTTAATGTGTTCAAAATGAAATATCACTTTAAAAATTTCAGTATGCTTTAGTTTTTTAGCATTTCCTCTTCAATATTTTTGTATAATACTTTGCATGTGTGTGTATGAAATGTTCTTATGTAATTTTTTTTCTGATATTTTTTAAAATGGCTTGCTTCCGTTTTGGTAAGAGTTCTATTGAAGAATAAATACAAAATTATTTTATAATGCGATTAGGATTTGTTAAATTAATGGATTTACTACTACAATTATTAATATATAAATGTATTATAAACTACTACTGTTAAAAGAAAAAAGCCGTCATCGAACAATAACATCAGATGAATAAGAAAAATTGTCTTTCTATTTATTAAAAAAGAAAAAAAAAAAGAAGAAAAATCAATAATAATTGTAAATAAGATTATATACAGGAAGATAACATTTCCCGTACCTATTTCATGCTTATTAACACCACCAAAATAATTTTTTTTTTAAAATACCACTGTTGTGGTATTTAATCTCACGTTAATTTTATACAAGGAATGCACAGTCCCGGCTGAGGCAGTAAGATTATTTTTTATTCTATTTCCTTGCATTTTTTTTGTACAAAATAAATGTCTATACTAAATTATAAATACTATACTAAAAGATTTATATAAATGAAATATATTGTACAGAATTTCAAGTGAAAATGGAAAAATAACAAAAATCTGCCTTGAAGCTGACCTGGTGATATGGAAATCCATATTTCCATAAATATGTTACATATTATAGATTACACATATCCATAAATATGTTTCCTCCGAAAAGTAATTTCAGAGTTTAAAAAAGTAGAACTTATCAGTTGTGTTGGAATATACAGTTTTCCAGGGGGGAGTGAGGGGCGAACTGAAGGAATCCCACTAATGCCTCATACTCCGGCGTAGCCTTATTATCAATCTGGCTGGTTACTCTTTAATCGCGAAAGGAATGAGAGCCCTCGTGGGAGTTCGGAATGAGCTCCTCGTCTGCTTCTACATACGCTGGCTAGGAATGACCGTCAGTAGTCCAGGCAGAGGAACATTGGTCATGAGTAAGGTCATTGGCTCATGTGTAGACGGTCGGACATTCCAAGCTGTCAGACTTCTATTGGATAATTAGTTACAACCCGGTTCTATGACGTCAAATTTTTAGTTGAAAATATCCTGATTGTTAATTGAGAGGTTCATGGCAAAAGTGGAAAAACCCTTCGAGTAATGCTTATGAGAAATTATTTGATTTCATTACAGATCCTAAGTAAAAATTTTAAGTTGTATCTTATAAATGTAAGCTTTTATTACCTGTATCATAAATCAGAACCTTTAAAATTGGATATATTTATTATGAGACGCATATGTTCCGGAGAATGTATGTTCTACATCTGTTTTCCTTCAGCTATACCATGTGTAATTTATGCCGTTTTTATTTTGGGATTTAATTATTGCATCCTACTTTCGACCACTTTTTCTTCTTCTTTGAGCTCGATGAGGTTGGCCGACCCCAATTTCGGAGACGAAATCCTCGGAGCGCGGGCGGCGCCACCCCTCATCTAGATTTAATTAGAGGATCTCTCGGCGCCCCCTTGTTGTCGGGCGATCGCGAACGCCCCATTCGATCCCTCGAGAGATAGGCGGCATTGTCTCGTCATTGTCGGCGGCGGGGCGTTGTTCGCGAAGGTCACGTCCGGCGAAGGGCCTGACGCCAGAGACGCCCACCAGCCTCCTCCCGTCTTCTTCCGAGAACCTAACGGGAGGATTCGGCATTGTCTGTCACAGAGGATGGAGCATAGCACTGGGGGTTTGAGCAGGCCATCTCTGCTGGACTTGGATGACCTCGTCTCTTCAGCAGATCCTTTTGTACAGTTATTATTTGTGTGACAATTTCTTGCACTCTGTACTGGCAAAAAAGTCTTTATGCACGGACTTTCTCAGCAAGACAAGTCATCAAAATGATTTTGGAATTCCTGAGGCAAAACTTATCAATACAAGTATTGAAATGGAAGTGCTACTTCTACACTTTCATCTATTATAGCCTTTTTCCATAATTTCCATTAAGACATCCCAATTGTTTTTTTCAATGATGCCCTTTACTTGAACCCGCTACTTTGTCCGGTTATTATAGTATGTTAGTCTTCAGAGGCTACGAATCATTACGCCTCTTACTGATGCTCTTCGACTAGAAGACGTCTTCAAAGTATCTAAAATGGTCCCTTCAGTGAAATTTAATGGGAAATATCAATTGGTTCGCTCAGATCTTTGGCGCTCATAAATGAAAGAAAAACTCAGATCTAACCATAATTTCTCCCAGAAAAATGGATATTACACATCTGAGCTGATGTAGCAGTGTTTGATATTCAGAAAGAAATTCTGTTGGCCCACTAACAGGAATATGGAAAGGTGAATTATGTATAAAAGAGAATTTATTGTTGTTCGGTCAAGGTTAATTAGGATTCGGTTATTAAATTGTAAATAACCGAATCCTAACAAATTGTTTACTAATAATTTCCATGGTCAACAACCCCAACCATTTGGAGAATTAAATGATTCCGATAAGGTTTATACATTTAATTTTTTGCTTTGGATTAATCTCCGGTGTACAAGGATCTAATTTATATGAACTTACATAGACAAGTTCCTGACTATTTATTGGGTAGTTGCTATCAGAAAATTACCTTTTTTTCACTGTTATCTTGTTATCTTCCTCTCCATTCTTCTGCTGGCGTTAACGGTTCTTAGTCGACGAACGGCGCACAGCAGTAGGAATTGTCATGGTCGTTCGGCGAGCGTTCTTCCTCCCACCGTTTCTAAGGACTCCAAATGCCTCTTTGCCGGTACTTTATCCCGTCCCATTGTATTCACTTAACTCCTTCTGGGAAGCCTTCGCATGTGGAATTGAGTCATTAGGGCTGTCAGCATGAGCACGGTGTGGGTTGAAACTACAAAAAAAGTGATTAAAGCATGGGTAGACTGTTATAAATCCTTTTTATGGCCGTACTGTCAAACTTCGACAGCAGGTAGAGAATGGTATCAACATATTCTCCTGAAAGAATATATCTCATATGTTAGATACTATTTAACTTCTCCCAGATATCAAATTTTTTTTTTTTTTTTTTTTTTTTTTTTTTTTGTCTTGTGTGTAATGTTTAAAACAAAATAGGAATGCCTCATGTAGGCATAATTTAAAGAAAAGAGGACAGTTTTTAGTTGTTTTAGAAGATTACCCGTACAATTGGTTTATTTCGTAGTATTTGAACAATCTTCACCAATCATAGATTATTAAAACAAAACCTATGATCCGTTAAAATGTATTATCTATGCATTATGGCGTCCGCCGGTTTATAATATTAAAATCAAATACGCCAGTTAGAATTCTTTTGGAAAATATTTGGATGAGTTCTTCGTTAAGGCTAAAGTCTGAGGATGGGGAAGGGGTTAGGATTGAGAACAACATTTAAAATCTTAATATCTTCGATACGAGAAAATATAGAATGAAATAGGCCAAAAATATAATTTATAAAAATGACGAACGGCGCATTTTTGAAGTACGGTAGTCATTTTTGAAATTATAAATGTAGCGTTAAATTAATTTAAAGTGTTGGTTGGGCCCTCTTATTTTTCAAAATGTAGAAACGAACTTCGGGTTTTTAGATATTAAATTGTAAATCTTTGAAAAGAAAAATCGTTTGCAGAACTTAGTCGGTGCAAAATTTAATTATCTAATATTTAAGTTGCATACATTTTTTCTTCCTTGTTTGGGAAGATATTTACAAAAATGACTACAATCTCCATCCATCCTCGACGGCTAGTATAGGTCCGACTTTTCTTCATTGCTCTCGACTTATATAGTAGAATTGGTCATTTACTCACATTTGTATTTGTCATAATGAAACTTAAGAAATTGCTTTGTTTCAGCAGTTATTGCTTTAAAAAAAAAAAAAAAAAAAAAAAAAAAAAAAAAAAAACTTTTATTATTAGTTTCTATTCCATAATTTCAAAATGTACTATTAACAAAAGATGTGATGGTTTGATAGGTGTGTGACGGGGAAAGCATACCCAGAGATGATCCCCTAAAACATATGCGTTTTNGGGGGGGGAGAGTCTCTTGCTCCAGGATGATTTATTCATGGCCTTAATGAGATATGATTTAGTTACTTAAATAAGAGAATCTCGACCTCCATAACCCTCATCTCTCACATACCCCTGAAAAAGACCTGAAATTTTGGCCGAAACGTTTACAATACGAATCCCTCCTTCCATTGTTGATATATTAATAAAGTATTTGTATTAGCTTTCCTTTTTTTGAATTGAAGTAAAATGTATGTAAGTTAATACATTTAAAAAAAATTCTTAGTTTCTTAAAATTATTATTTGAAAGTAAATACAAATGGTTCATATCATTTATAACTTAATAATTGAATTGTTAGTTTAATTTCAACAAATTGATTTTATATATATTTGTATGGATTTTACGAAAACGGTCAAGAAACACCGGATAATTGAATATCTCTCGTACTTACTTAATTAATTTGTGTACACTTAATTTGTGTATTATTTCTGAAAACTTGAAAAAGTTTGTACATTTTTTTAACTGTTAGTTATAATCGATTATAATATATTACTAGATAGATATCACAAAAGTGCATTACTTATTGCAATTTCTCATTGGTGGTCAATATTGCTCTCAATTGACGTTTTATTTATTATATGTAATAATTTAACAATTTGATATAAGTGCCTAAAAGCGCTTTATCACTTAAAATTCTTATTTGTTTTTACTGTATTTTTATAATTAGGATTTATAAAGAGAGAATGAGTTTGTTATTTGCTTGTTTAAAATTTAATCGATTTATAGATGTTCATATTTAAAAAAAAAAAAAAAAAAAAAAAAAAAAAAAAAACTTTTATTATTAGTTTCTATTCCATAATTTCAAAATGTACTATTAACAAAAGATGTGATGGTTTGATAGGTGTGTGACGGGGAAAGCATACCCAGAGATGATCCCCTAAAACATATGCGTTTTAATCAACCTATATGATTCTACTTTAGGGGTCATATGTTCAGTTGCCGTTATCGCACAAGTTCGAGACGAAGGAATTTTTTTAATGCTTTTCATATGTCGGCTGGAATGAAGATTTTATTACCCCTTAAAAATTGGTAGGGTAAAACTGCTTTAACTATTGGCTTGTAGGTGACTTGGCTACCAGACAACTGAGATCCTTGAATTTATTTATTTGTTCTTTTGTAATATTATTTCTGCAATCCACTTCTACTTTCCCGACAGCTGATGCCTCTGTTCCAAGTTGCCCTGCTCTTCTCTTCAGCCCCAGTGTTCTTGGCTAATGAGTGCGGGGGTGATCTTATGCACCGACACGACAATGTCATCCAGAGGCTCTGGAGGGGGGGGGGGGGGGGAGGAGCGAGGTGGTAGGGAGACTGGAATGCGGACAGGTAGTGGCGCCCCCCCCCCCCCCTCCATTTACCCGGTTTTTTCTCTCTCTCTCTCACACACACGGCAGAGCTGGCCGGCCCCTCCAGACTTCCTCGGTGCGCACTCGGACCCCACAGAGCACTCCCAGCCAACTTCTTTTTGTCTTACCTCCCCACTCACTCTTCTTGTTCTATCTTCTCCAGCCCGCCCTCCTCCGACGTGTGTGTTATATATACATCGTGCCGCCATGACCCAGAGTTCCCTCTCGGACGCCGTAGACCGCTCCTAATTATATCCAATTTCGACCTGATGAAGTTTGATGACAGAATTACATCTCTCCCCATTGGCTGTGTACAAATAAACGATTTGCTCCTTGTTATTTGGTGCGTACCGCTTCGGGGGGAAATTCCGATAATTACACACGGCAAGGCTGGACTTTCATGAGGTAAATGATGGGGTAGTCATTTGTCGAATCGGGATTGGAATTTTCTTTTTATCTTCTTTGTTCTAAATTAATACTTCACAAACTACAGTTATATTTTTGACATAGGTGCGTATTACATAGTTGTGTGCTGCTTGGTACTCTTATTTGTTTTGTATTCGTGATTGTGTAATATTACGGATACATTTTGGCCTCGGGATAGAAACGGATATTTATTAATCGTTTATTGTCTGGAGGACATAGTCATTATGTAGCCAGAAAGTTTCCAGTACAAATTTTATGATTAAAACTCGTATTTATTTGTATAAATGATTTAATTAACACTTAATTATAATAATATCCATTGAACCACAATTAGCGGACTTGGGTTTTTAGTGGAAAAGACAGGTGTAACTTACTTCTATAAAACTTTGATTTTGCAGTTTGTGACAAACTATGGTTGGGATATTTAATTTATAATCAAAAATGGACCTATTTATCTGTCCAGTTAAAGGTTAATTTCATTTCTAAAAATCTTATATTTTATTT
Organism: Oncopeltus fasciatus; assembly: GCA_000696205.2. Taxonomy (NCBI): domain Eukaryota; kingdom Metazoa; phylum Arthropoda; class Insecta; order Hemiptera; family Lygaeidae; genus Oncopeltus; species Oncopeltus fasciatus. The sequence goes on from KZ807464.1 coordinate 188,533, forward strand.
AAAGGATTTATATTCATGAGGGTTTATATTTCAGTTGATTTTGGTGAAGAAGTATCATAGTGATTTTGAAATGGACCTTAAAGACCTTTAACCTTATGCTTGTTTACTGAAGAGAATTGATTTTATTTAGATGATTTTAGTTGGGGTTCGGTCAAGGTAGATCCAAAAAAACACTAATTTAAAAAAATGTATTTTTTTGGAAGTCATGGAAATGTGAACTTAGGGGCAGGACGTCCTCTCTCATTTTCATGATAGCCCTGAAGATTGCTTGCAATGTAAGCCGAAACGTTGGTAGATAATCCTTTATTTAAAAAATGCATTTTTTGAATTTGTGTTTTTTTGGATCTACTTTGACCGAACCCCAACTGAAATCATCTAAGAATAATATCTACGGTCAACAAACTCTCCTTCAGAATTGATTTAGTTCATATTTGGCTGAATTTCTGTTGATTTGAGTTAAGGAACATTCCTAACTCTTTCTCCAAACATCCTGTTTGGAGGTAACTAGTTGACCGTCGATCTTTATGAGGGGAGGTTAATTAGGGATTCGTTATAGTGAACTGAAGAAACATACACATTTGTAAACAAAAAAAATTGTTTATATTTTCGCCAACGTGTTTCGGCCAAAATTTGGACCTTCATTAGGCCAAAAGGGATGATGGGAAGAAAGAGATTCTTACTCTACTGTAACTAAATGATGATTGTTGCGAAGTGTTGGCGAAAATAAACAAAAACAACTTTTTTGTTTACAGATCAGTTTTAACTCTGTTGTTCCCAATACTGAATTCCTCCCTTACTTCTCGAAAAGTTTTCCTGTATCTAATGAACTATATAAAATATAGTAGGTTTAATATAATGTATGACGGTGCAATCCAGATGAAATGCTTTTTATTGTATGTTCAAGAGATTTTTTTTTTTTTTTTTTGACCGTAGATATTATTCTTAGATGATTTTAGTTGGGGTTCGGTCAAGGTAGATCCAAAAAACACAAATAAATTAAAAAAAATGTCTTTTTTTAATAAAGGATTATCTGCCCAACGTTTCGGCTTACATTGCAAGCCATCTTCAGGGCTATCATGAAGATGTCTCTCATCTTGAGACGTCCTGTCCCTAAGTTCACATTTCCATGACTTTGGATCTACCTTGACCGAACCCCAACTAAAATCATCTATGAATGCTATTATTTATTGTTTGTTGTGAAGTGGGCTCCCGAATTACGGTTTTTACTTAAGGACAGGAACTCAAAGGTTGAGGGCGGCTTAAGAGGGCCAACCATCACGTCCCTGAATAAGTTGATGAAATGGAATTTCCGCTGGCCCGAGAGCGAATGGGTACGTGACTGGGCCTGGAGGTTGGCTGTGGTGGTGGTCTCGAGGGTCGGCGTACTCCATGGGCCCCCGAAGGAGAGTATGATGGCGCCAGGGGTCTCCATTAGCTCCAGTAATCAAAGCGGCTGCGGCTGCATTGCTTTTTTTTTCTGTCTGGAGGAATGGGGGGGGGGGGGTTGGACCTCCCTCACTACACCTGGTCCCCCCTCCCTCCCTACCGCTCGCCCAGTTTGTTTACATCTGTTTGTAGGGTATTAAACATCCTTACCTAGTCACCCTTCCTCAGAAGGAGTGTGGAAAGACTTAATATATGTATATCACACAGGGTATACATACTTCTCAACTTCTTTTTTGCTTCCCCCCCCCCTTTTTTTGTTACATAAAAACAATTGTTTGTTTTATGTTCAAATGTAGTGGTTGATGATTAGTTGGCCGTCTCGAATATCGTGTGAGAATGGTCGGGGTTCACAATGTGAACAGACACCGCCCTGGGGAGATTTCTCCACCCAACACCATTGCCCTGATGATGGCTTACTAGCTAAGCCGAAACGTTGGCATAAATAAAAATATTACTCCAAATTGTGGTGTTCAAATGTAGTGTTTATTGACCGTAGATATTATTATTAGATGATTTTGGGGTTCGGTCAAGGTAGATCCAAAAAAAATACAAATTTAAAAAAGTGTTGTTTTTTTAAAGATTATCTGTCAACTTGTTTTGGCTTACATTGTAAGCCATCTTCAGGGCTGTAGAAATACAATGCCATGAGAATACAATACAATTTACAACATTATAATATAGAATTGCCATGATGTAATGTGATATCAAAAGTATGAATGTAGAAAGCTATGTATGAGAATTTAAAAACGTGCAGACAACAACCTATTAAAAAAATTATAACAGTAATTGATCACACCTGCCTATCATGAAGATGAGAGAGGACGTCCTGTCCGTGACTTCACATTTCCATGACTGATAGGAAAATATTATTTCTTTTAAAAAGACACCGTGGGTGGTGGAAGGGTGGGGAGGGGAGGTAAGAGGCGGAAGGTACAAAGGGAGAGCGGCCTGTTTCAAAAGTATTTTATTGTATTTTCATGACATTGTATTTCTACAGCCCTGAAGATGGCTTACAATGTAAGCCGAAACATTGGCAATTAATCTTTTAAAAAAAATACACTTTTTTAAAATTTAATTTTTTTTTATTTATTTACCTTGACCGATCCCCAACTAAAATAATCTTACAATTGTTTGTTCTTTGCCGTATTATTTTTTTCTCTTCATAAGTCATTTACAGCACATAAATTAGATTCACTGTATTAGAGGAATAGTTAGTCACTTTATACTGAAAGAAATGTTAATAAGGGTAGGTCCTTTCAAAGGTATGGATGAATGAATGTGCTGCCAAGGTGGACGGACGTTCTTTGGATGGATTCATTCATATTTATTGGAGAAAAAATTTTTTTATTGTTTTCTTATGGAATTATTGCTTATAATCTATTCTTCCAATACATACTTTTTTTATTAATTTACTTCTGATTATGATACAACATAAAACGCTGTCATTTATTTACATAATAATACTCCATAAATTTTTGATAATTTCTAATCATACTCTATTTTAGCTCATTTGTATGCACTATTTTTTTTTCATGTGAATCTTTTTGTGTCATTAATTTTATGATTGCTCGTTAGACGGTATTGTTTGAATAGTCACTTAAAATTTAAATTAAAATAAATTAATTGGTAATGTTTTGTTTTTGTGTTTTTTCGGGCCGATAGATGTAATTTTTAGGAAAACTTTGGGTAAACAGAGAATATTATCTATCTTTTGCCCTTTTAAGAATTCTTTTTTATTTTGATGTAACTTATTTTAGGGGGGTTAGTTATGGCGCTTCGGATTTCTAATTTGGAGGCGGATCCAAAAAAGAAGGAAGAAATGACGGGGGCGGAAGAATTTCTCAACCCCATTATTGCAGCGCCCATGTTCAACTGGAGCCCGAAATGGGTTGCCGGCGGCTCCAGCCTACAAGAAGGCGGCGGCGGTCTGTTTGTCCAGGAGGAGTTCTGACTCCAGTGAAAGTTGCAGGAAAGGGGGAGGGGGATCTTGCTGCGAACGGGCGCCACGGCCTACCTGCCCACGTCATAACTCACGGCTTCCGTCCTCAATGGTGGCGGGCTTGAATGGGCCTGAAATTTATAGTGCTACTATATATGCCCATGCTCAATATCCATTCCGAATGGATTATACAATCAGCATATCTGATATGCCTGAAGATGAGCTCGCACAACAAAAACCTTCTTTAGCAATATTTCCCTGGAAAAATAAATTACTTTCATGACGTAATAGATTCCCTTGTAGGAATTTGTAAAGGTTGTAGTTGTGAATTTTTTGAAAGCCCTTTTCAATATTAATTTTAATTATTACTGTCTACCAATAGACAAGTCCAATTAATCTCCAAAAGCGTTCACAAAAGATCCCGTCATGAGGATAGACAAGAGAAATACGAGAGAAAAAAATTCTCTGATCGATTAAGAGGCTAAGCCAAAAACTAATAAGGGAATAATTTTTACTCCGTCAAATGAGTATTTATTAGCTTAACTCTGTAAGTCATTATTTATAAATTAAAATTGAATCTTCATTAATATTCTCAAGACATTCCGGTAAAACAACATGTTCGGAGTGATTGATTGAGCTGAGGGCGTCACGAAAATATATTTGTTTTTTTCAGTCTCGACTTAAAACAAATTGTACAATAATGCAAATAAAAAGTACGGTCCATATACATCCCATACATAATGGATTATCTTAATAATATGTATCATAGATTCTTATGTGCTAAGGATTGAAAGAATACATAAATATTTAAAGAAAGAATTGTTATTTTAATAAGAGTTTTTCAAAACATATAACAGAAAGTTAGAAACAAAAAAATAGAATCAAAAGAATTAATTTATTTAATATTAATCCTATTTGTTTGGGATTTTTATGTTTATTTTATTTATTGATTTTACAAAGCATAAACGGTAATTTGAGACTTTTTTTTTTTTTACTGTAGAATTAATATATGTTTCTTATTAAGTTCGGCTAGGCTCCTTTACAGTCACATGCTTTAACGTTAGAGAAGTTGCACATTGTCTTAAGTTCGTATCATTAAGCAAATAAATAAAAAAAAGCTAAGAAAAACAGAGTACGCTCGATTTTGCAACCGACTTTTTTCATGAACATCACATTCTAAAAAATGTATTCTTAAAGTGTAATAATTTACTTAATTTTAAGAATACTTTTGATCTCGCCTTGAAACAAAAGCACACATCAACCTAAAAAGAAGGCTGTTACTGGGGGNCATATAAGTGTTTGTGGCTGATAATTCTTTATAGACATAAATATTCAGTAAATTGCAATGAATATTCATTTGTTTACTTAGGTCTTCATGTGAAGATTGTAATGTGACAGTAAAAATTCTGTACTTACAGCACTGTTTTCATATACGTTAATTATTTTTAAACAGTTGCTGCACAACTTTTTTTTTTTTTTTTTTTTTGCTAAGCGTTTAATTCAGTTAATTACTCGTTTATAATTGAACGATTAAAAATAGAAACGGGCTAAGAGTCTTCCTCATAAATTATTATAATTCTAACCCTATTACAAGCAAAGGGTATGGGGCTATTCACTATTGTATCAATCCATGACTTTGAATAATGCCAAAATTTGAGTACAATAGAAAACATTTTCAAGGCTTGCACACTGTGAAAGCTAAATCATGGTCCCTTCACAATTGCAATACATCTATTTCTTATCAGTTTCATGTTAACATTGTATTGCTTCGAAAAATAAGTTTTAGTAGATTTTTCGAAGCCTCTCTCGGATGTATATTTTCTTTAAGTTCTATATAATTTTTTTTTTAATACACTTATTTCCAATTACATTAGATTCAGCTTTGTATTTACTTAAGTTTAATGATTTATTCTACACACACCACAAAAAATATTGCAGAACGATATAGTTGTTAAATGTAATTTCTTAACATTTTTAACCTATGAATGATTTAAATAAAACACTTACTAACCGACAATGATTAAGAGACTTCCTACCCTTTTCAAGTAGAGATTTTCAAGCATTTTGATTACTTTATGAATATAACGTAATATCCTGGTTTTTTTTTTCTTAAATTGAATTTACGTCACTTTCTTTCTAACTACATTCCTTATGGAACTTGCTAATTTAAAATATAATATATATTTATCCTGCCTATTTTTTACTTCTACTGGCTCATCATATTAGCATATATAATATTCAAATTTGCTGTCCTTAATAGTCTTCCAAATATCTTGTGATTATTATTTTCCTAAAGCATTTGTCCATGTATAAATTTTCTTTTTTAGATTTTGTTTTGGAGAATATCTATTTTTATTTTGTGTTATTTTTACTTTATATTTTTATATGTGTAAATATAATCTCCTCAGGTTTATTTAATTGATGGATGGGAATTATTTTAAATAGTAAACTCTTAATTTCTCCAAATTTCTTTATTCTTTATTAGCTTATTTGATAGCTACCTACAGTCAGTCTCATTTTCAGAGCCACCATGAGAGCAGAGGGATTTTCAAGATTTCCATAAATTAAAAATTTATAACAATTAATGAGAGGGAATAGAATAAAAAATCTAACTGTCCCAGCCAGGAATCGAACCTGGATCTCCTGCTATCCGGGCCGGTGCATTTACTAGTTATGCTACCAGGACGCGCTAGTTATATAAAAGTAAATAACGAGAGTCATTTAAACAGCTTGACTATGTCAGCTCCTCCGAACATAAGATGATGTATTCGTCTGCCCCGGAGGTTAGACTCTCGACACTAGTGCGGGAAAAATAATAACTTATCAGACTTTTAGCATAAATGGAAAACGCACCTGCCCGGATAGCAGGAGATCCAGGTCCCACTCCTGGCTGGGACAGTTAGATTTTTTATTCTGTTCCCTTGCACTAAAAATTGGTAAAATTTTTTAATGTTTTAGTTGATCCTAGAAGTGGGAGGCTCTCTTCCTCCTTCATTTCCATTGCACTGAAGAGGACCTGATTTTTAGGCCGAAACATTGGCAATAATAAAAACTCTTAATGATTGGCGAATTATTCCATCAAATCCAAAGAGGGAATCCCCTATGGATCCCTCCCGATGGACTATTGCCGAACGGCGGCTATCCGTAGAGGTTATGGGCCCAGAGATCTCTGGACAGGCAATCAGCTGATTGTGGCTGAGGTATGACCCGGCACAGGTGAGGGAGAGGAGCCTTGTCCGAGTCGATACCGGGGCGCCGTCGTGGCGGGCCACCTCACTGTCCTCCCTCTACCTGGCCGCTCCTACTCCCTTCTGTCGCAAATCCTCCCCCCAACCGCAATCCTCCTCCCCCCAACTATATATACTAAATACAATTGGTTATATAAGAATTTATTAAAAATAAGGAGTGTAAACCTAATTTTTTACTTAATTTTAGACGAAACACAAATTATTTTATATGTTCAAAAGGAGAGTTTGTTGACCGTAGATATTAATCTTAGATAATTTTAGTTGGGGTTCGGTCAAGGTAGATCCAAAAAAACACAAATTTAAAAAAAATGTATTTTTTAATAAAGGATTATCTGCCAACGTTTCGGCTTACTATGTAAGCCATATTCAGGGCTGTAGAAATACAATGTAAGCCCCAACGTTGGCACATAATCCTTTATTAAAAAATACATTTTTTTTTTTAAATTTGTGTTTTTGGATCTACCTTGACCGAACCCCAACTAAAATCATCTAAGATTAATATCTACGGTCAACAAACTCTCCTTTTGAACATATAAAATAATTTGTGTTTCGTCTAAAATTAAGTAAAAAATTAGGTTTACACTCCTTATTTTTAATAAATTCTTATATAACCAATTGTATTTAGTATATATAGTTGGGGGGAGGAGGATTGCGGTTGGGGGGAGGATTTGCGACAGAAGGGAGTAGGAGCGGCCAGGTAGAGGGAGGACAGTGAGGTGGCCCGCCACGACGGCGCCCCGGTATCGACTCGGACAAGGCTCCTCTCCCTCACCTGTGCCGGGTCATACCTCAGCCACAATCAGCTGATTGCCTGTCCAGAGATCTCTGGGCCCATAACCTCTACGGATAGCCGCCGTTCGGCAATAGTCCATCGGGAGGGATCCATAGGGGATTCCCTCTTTGGATTTGATGGAATAATTCGCCAATCATTAAGAGTTTTTATTATTGCCAATGTTTCGGCCTAAAAATCAGGTCCTCTTCAGTGCAATGGAAATGAAGGAGGAAGAGAGCCTCCCACTTCTAGGATCAACTAAAACATTAAAAAATTTTACCAATTTTTAGTGCAAGGGAACAGAATAAAAAATCTAACTGTCCCAGCCAGGAGTGGGACCTGGATCTCCTGCTATCCGGGCAGGTGCGTTTTCCATTTATGCTAAAAGTCTGATAAGTTATTATTTTTCCCGCACTAGTGTCGAGAGTCTAACCTCCGGGGCAGACGAATACATCATCTTATGTTCGGAGGAGCTGACATAGTCAAGCTGTTTAAATGACTCTCGTTATTTACTTTTATATAACTAGCGCGTCCTGGTAGCATAACTAGTAAATGCACCGGCCCGGATAGCAGGAGATCCAGGTTCGATTCCTGGCTGGGACAGATAGTTTTTTATTTTCTATTCCCTCTCAATAATTGTTTGAAATTTTCGTGGGA
>KZ807464.1:196745-212604 GCA_000696205.2 Oncopeltus fasciatus
TATATATAAAGTTAAAAACAAAAATTAATTAAAACAATTTTTTTTGTAAATTGTTCCAAATTTCAAACAATTAGCAATATACTTTTCGCATTATTAACAAAAATTTTTTGTCTCAAGCATAAAAGTAACAGGTACCAAACCAAAGTGACAATCATAAATGGAGATTATGTTACCTTAATTAAAGGCCTGCATTTCATGAGGTTTGTTGCATCAAGTTCGAAATCCTCGCCAGATTTAGTTTACATTAGTAAATCTTATTTACTATAAAAAAGTATTTTCTCTTGACTTGAATGATCATTATCCATCAACCATGTAATGTTTTTCCCTCAAAACAGAAGCTGTGCTTTTTCGAAGCTTATAACTCCATCCTGAGTGTTCGGGGAGAGACTTAAAATATATGGATGTTGTTTTGTAAATAGGTCTGAATGAGCTCAGATTGCGTTTTATAGAAACTTATATTTTTGAGCGAAACTTGTATTTATATTTCAAACTTTGTAAAAGAAAAAGAAAATTACTGCTCTTACCTTTCCTCTGAGAATGTATAAATATATATATATTTCACAAGCACACATTTTAGTCCTTTCATTAATGTAGTTCGAAAATTCTGAATTGAGAACCTAAATATTGGCAATAATAATAAAAGTTTTTGGTAAGACAAATATGTTCTACCTCTCTGGCCATATCTCTTTGTCAGGACAGTGACAGACAGATTAGGTTTTCAGCAAGTGGTGTAGATGCTCCTGCAAATACCCAAGGAGGAGCTTTGCAAACTAAACAAATCCCTCAACATCATCCTAGTTGATGAATATATTATTAGATGTATTGAACTCCCCCCTCTCCAATCCGCTTTTGCTTCATCTAAAGCAAGGACTTGCTTTTTGCATTTGGGGGCCCCAGGAAAGAAAAAACAAACAAAAAACATTGACCAGTTGGTTGGGACGGAAAAAAAATGCGAAAACAATTTTCAAAAATCTCAAAATCACTTCCAAAGGATATTTGGTGTAATCAAATAATTGTGATTCCGGTGGATCGATCCTTATTTCAATTTCAAGAGGGGACAAATACTCCACAATTATGGATAAATATATTGTTTTAAATTTTAACTTTACATTATCTGAAATGTTTAATTTTCTTGTCTGAAAAAATGTATTAATATTAGAAATTATTTATATCCTTAATAGCTTATTTGTGGTGAACATAATGATAAAAAAGTCTGACTAATGAAATCTGTACAACATTCTTATTCAATAATTGGATATTATCTTCTAGTAACTCCTCCGGTTATCCCAGTTCTTTTTATTGCTCAGTCTACATATGGACATAAATCGCTTTTTAAAATTCTTTTCCCCTTCACAATCACAGATTGCTGATTTACTTTGTTTTTTACTATTTTTAAAGCTGTTTAACGCCATATTTATGCTCAAACCAACATTTTAAACTTCTTATTGCATTCTTAAAGATTACTTTCGCTTTTTTTTCTTTCTTTAAATATACTGTAAGCTGCATTTATATTGTACACGATACAATCCTGATTCAAGCATTTTTTTTTTTTTTTTTGTTAGTGTTTCTGAATTTACTTAGGTTTGTATTTGTTTTTATCCGAAGCATTTTATAGTTAATTTAATTGATAGTATTATGCTTCCAATGATAATTTGAGTTACTAATGACTAATAATACGAGCTATTTAAGTAAGATCTGGGGTTTTCAGAAAATTCACATGTAGTAATTATTACTGAATTTATAGTAGGTATTTATAGGTAAATAAAAAACAAGTACATGTATATTAATGCATACCAAAGTAAAGTAAACATTTGTGTATTTACGGAAGGTTACTTTGCCATCATATACAATTTAATTGATCTGAAATCTGATAAGGCCTCTGTGGTCAAAATTTAATTCCGGCAGTCAGACTTTTTATCACTATTCGGCGAAGGATGATTCCTAATTAGGGTTGTGTGTTTCGAGGAACTCTCATAAATCAATATGTCATTTTACTTACAACACAAGCATAGAAAGAAAAAATACTAACTGTACTCATGAGTTCCGTACCATTAGGCTTTCCGAGCCATCACTTATATATTGTTGCTAACTCATCTTATTTTGTTGCTAAGAAGTTTCACATCATATTATTATATTTTTACGGTTTGTGGTTCGCTTATATTCAAGTAAAACCAATCACTTTTGAATTATTTATTGTGATTTTTTCATATTATTTTCATTTTATTATTCTAAATGTAAATAATTGTTTTTGTTTCATTCGGATATTTTGTATTATTTTTAGATCGTTATGTAATAATAATCGATGTAATATCTATATATTGTATCGAATAATTACATATTTATCCTTGCATTTCTTTATTTTCAAATTCTTTGTTCCCACTCACTCCCTCCTCCTCTAAATTGGCTTGGGAACAGAATATCCAAGCGTTCACATTATTGATTGACCTTGTCTAGACAGTTCTGTTTCTCGTCCTGTATTCTGGCGAATGCAACGAATTTAGCACTTTTATATGAACCAATACATTTCTTTCTTCTTGACTAACAGAATATAACCTATACTAACATGATGCAATACGTTGCATGTCGCGTGACTTAGTCATTCATTTGTTCTATTATTGGTCTTACAGCAATATTCACTGAAAGCTCTTTTTTTCTCTTTAGTTTTGGAGAAAAAATAAAAGCTCCTTTTATCCCCCCACCCCCCCACTTNTTTTTTTTTTTTAAGTTATAAATTATATTTGTGATCATTTGTGGAACGGTTTATATATAATTTTAGTGTTTCTCTTTATGTAAAATATTTTTTACATTCTCATGCTTCGATCTGTGTCTTCGTTGATAGAATATTTGTGTGCGTGAGCTAGCCAAAGATCTCGGGAGTTCAGTGAACCGCATGTTTGTCCCTTAACGTCAAAATACATAAACGTGAAAGTTGAAAAATGCGCAAATTCAGGCATATGCGTTTAAATTTCGATAGCACATATTTTTTTTTAGCTTTGGATCGGTGAAGATTTGTAAAGAAAAACTAATACTAACGTGAATAGCTTGATTCTCCTCCGGGAATCTTCTAAAACGTATACCAACAAAAACCGGGAATATTTTTTGAAGTACTTTACATATTTTTTATGACAGTTTGAACGAGACCCGTTTAAGTTTGTAATTGTATATCAAAAAAGCGAAAATTTGGCTTAAAAAGAGGAAATATTTACTTCAAATCCCTCTAGTATATATTTGCCCTTACATAAGATTATTATTTAAAATAAACATTATTAATAAGAAAATAAAATGCAACACAGTATCTTTATTCAGAAAAAGGTTGTACACTTCCTGTTGTAATTCTTACACAATGTACGTTTTTAACTTATTTAATTTGTTCATTTCTTATCTTGCGATAACAACCAGAATAATAAAATATAACAGGTTAGGTTATTTGGAATATATTTATATTCACTCACTTAAAATTACTATTAATATCAATTTCTAATTGGTAACACTAGAACGTTGCAAAATAACTAATTATTGTAATTTTTGAGGTATATTTTTTCTTTTAATCTTTATTAATTATAATTTTTATTTATTCAAATTAAATTAATACCATTATTTGAAACCAGATTGTTTTTTTAAAATGCATTCATTGGTAAAGCAAGCGATGTGACTGGGTCACATATTTCGTGGCCCTGTTTTCAGCGAGATATCCCATGTACGCCCCTAAAATATATATTTCGATCTGAAGACAGGATTTGTCACTCCACTTCTGCTTTAGAGGTTAACTATATTTATAACTTCTTTGGCAACCCCTGGTCTTTTCCTAGAATCCTACGAAATTTATATCTCTCCCTCTCTTTCTCTTATGAAATATCATCCCCCTGCTCGAGTCGGAAAAGCTGCACTTTCCAACTTGTGTGACTCGTAAAAAAAATTTTTTTGCACCTCATATGCGCCCCTTTAAAAATACAAATAAGCAAAAAAAAAAAAAAAAATTAAAAGCAATTCAAAATAAAAGTATGGCGTTTATAATGAATAATATAAAAATCTAATGTCTGTGGTCAAGGTAGCGAGATCATTGACCTTGGAAAAAAATTATTTTTAGAAGGAGAATTTGAACATTATTTAACATCAATATGGAAGAATCTAATTTATAATTATATATCTTGGCAGATATCTTATGAGGGTCATTATTTCTCCTTTTGATTTTGTTGTCAGAGTTGTCTTTGAGCTAACAGAACAACACTGTTTATAAAAACTCTTGACTCAAGTCGGTGGCAAAAGCATTAAATATATGTCTGTCCACAATGGGATTTTAATTGGCAAAGTCATTTGGCAACGCCTAAAGAACCGCCTTAATCCACTGTGTTGTAATTCGTCAGATGTTAAGAATTATGTACTATTGCAGAGGAGATGCGATTTTCTCTAGTGCTTAATATTTTAATCCCATCAAATAATTTATAAAAAAAAAATTATTGTTTACATTTTACCCAATTACGATTTAAATCAATATTTCATGTTATGAATGTCATAATGTTATTTTATTTTTTAACTGTAGAGAGAATTTCTGTTTTGATTTTCCTTAATGAAAAATTCCACATAATTATAATAATGATCATGTACTCCTACAAGACAGAAAAATGATTGTAGTTACTGCTATTATCATTGTATTAATTGATTTACTTTAAATAGTTGGGCGCTTAAGCATGCACCTTGAATGACTCCTTTATGTATTAGGAGTCCGGAGGCGGCGGTGGGGGGGAAGTGGGCTGGTACGACCTCCAGCCGCTGACGCCGGACCATAATGTTGTCTTCGCTTGGGAACGAGGTCATGGGAGACGGACGGCGCCTTACGGCAGGTGCTTTGAACGCCTACGCCAGCCCATTGGCGCGCCGCGTCGGACTTTTCCTCAGAGGAGTCTTATCTGCCCTAATGAAACCATTCCCATTCAGCGTTGTGCCATTCGTGAGGGGCGCACTGCAGCAACATGCTTCTATGCCCTGAATGAATCAGTCCGAAGGGGGGGGGGGGGGACTGCAGAAATCCCATTGGGGGAAATGACCCCCAATTTGAGATTTAAAAGTGGAATGAACAGTGATCGCCATCCTATGTGGTACTTCAAAAACACCATTTTGTATTAATTCAAAACAAATGCTGAAGAACGTTCTGTCTCTTCCGTGTGAATAATATTGTATACTCCTAGAAAATATATAAATCACAAATTTTATATTTTATAGTTATATACACACACCCAAAAAAATGAGATTAATAAGTAAACCTGATAGTTGATACTTGGACAAATATTTTGTCTAAATATTATCAGAATAAGTATCAAAACATAATCATCTTATAGAATATTTCTAATGTAACTGTATAAAATTATACCTAATGAAAGTATTGATGTATTTTACTATTTTTATTATCTATATTATTTAGAATGTTTTTAAAATGAATTCGAGCATAATTATAATTTCCTGTTCAGTGATCCACTTTATCTTTTCCTCCTCTCCTTGTTAACGTTATCGGAATACAAAAACCAATAGCGATTAAGTCAAAGAACCTTTTTCTTACGTTGGTCTTTCGTATTGGACCTAGAAACTATAATAAATGTTACAAAAGACCTTTTGTTTTTTAGGCTACAAAGGGAAGTATGCTGTATTGGACTTTTAATTGGACGACGGATATGTAACTTAGAGCCGCGACCAATATGAAAGACGATGTGTACTTGACCAATGAGCGCTTTGATATGGTGCATAGGTGGTCCAAACCAGCCTAGCACAGACAGAAGCAGCCTATACCTAAAAAGGTATAGAAGGAACATAGTGTTGATGGCTTATACAGATGGGGGGAAAAATGTCCTAAAGAACGTTGAGATACACACTAATGTCATATTAGTGACTTTCATTTTTTTTCCTAGTAGGTTAGATCGGAGAAAATGCGGAAAATTTTTTTTTTTTTTAAATCTCAAAATCACTCCTTATATTGGGATATTTAAATTGGGTTCCGGGTCAATCATACCCATGTCTGGAATAGTATATTTCTTCTTCTTTCTCAGTCCAAGCAAACCAAGCCTCCCGGTCTCGAGCCAGCGCCTTCATGGCATTCCAATTTTTTCCTCTCTTCTCTCCTACTCTTGAGATGTAGTCAGTCCATTGAGTTCTGGGTCTCACTCTGGGACGTTTACCTGTTAGTCTGGCCTGAAAGTATTTTCTGGCGTCCCGGTCCTCATTCATCCGGCAGAGATGTCCAAACCATCTAAGTTGCCTCTTTTCAAGGGGAATAGTATATATGGAATAAATAAGGTATTGATGGTGTTCATACAGATCCAATGCAATGTAAAGTACCTTTAAATCTTCCTAGTTTCAAGGAGAATGCCAAGTAATGTATATTTGCATATATGTGGTATATGTAGTATGCGTGGTTAATTAACCATTTGTCTGAGAACAGTTCGTGCAAGAGTAACTTTCAGATGTGTCTTAGAGATTCAAATTTATACCCCGGCATAAATGTAAAATATCTAGTTTGTTTTGGTATTCGTGTAACATCGAGGTAAAATGTGTTTTATGCTGTGTCAAGCTGCATTTGCGTACCAGTCACGAGTCTCGCAGCGTTCAACTGCCGTTCTTATAGAAATGAGCTCATTCCAGATAACCGATGCAGGAGCCGTATGCATCTACATTTAGATCGATGGTAATTCCCGAATGTCGATTCTGCGTGCGGTGAGAGGAAGGACTTGTCCCGGCGCCTAGCGGTGTGGGAATACTGATCTGCGGTCCGTGAAAACCCCGTGTGGCCTGCTGTAGGAGGCACGGCCGCAGTCAAAGGATCTCATTGAGGTGGCTGGTCCCTCCATTCCCGACACGTCCGAGGTGTACGTTGTAAATGCAGATAACCTATGAATATTGCTACCGCTGATTCACGACCCGGACGCCCTCGGGGTTGTCGCGACTCGCTGTCGCCGCGCCAACGAGGTCGGCCGAATACTAATGGCGGATGTCTACTGCCTCGATCCTACTGTTGCAAGCTCCCGAACGACCTATAACGAACAATTTCTCTACTGCCTTCTTCCTATCGATTATTTATTAGTAACAGATGCTCCTTACATCATTGATTCCTAGCAGTTTTTCTTAAGCTTTCAAAGATAGTATTGTTAGTTGTTCTTTGTTGGGGTTCGGGTCATGGTGGATCCAAAAAAAAAAGTGTGTTTTTTTAATTATCTGCCAACGTTTCAGCTTACATTGTAAGCCATCTTCAGGGCTGCCTATCATGAAGACGAGAGCCTTAAGTTCACATTTTCATTAGTATCTTTCCTTTTTTTTTTTTTTTGATCTACCATGATCGAACCCCCCCCCCCCCAAAAAAAAAAAAAAACAACTCCATTTATACGATAGTGTTGTTTTAAATTTTTCCAGTTTTCCTTTTGCTATTGACGAGAACCTAAAGCTTTATCCTAAGATGATTTTAGTTGGGGTTCGGTCGAGGTAGATCCAAAAAAAGTTAAAAAAATGTATTTTTTTACTGAATGATTATCTGCCAACGTTTCGGCTTACATTGTAAGCCATCTTCAGGGCTGTTACAATGTAAGCCGAAACGTTGGCAGATAATCCTTTATTAAAAAGATACATTTTTTTAATTTGTGTTTTTTTGGATCTACCTCGACCGAACCCCAACTAAAATCATCTTAGAATAATATCTACGGTCAACAAACTCTCCTTCTAAAGCTTTATCATTATTTTGAGAGAAATTACGACAATTTGTAATTTCGGTTAAAGATTTGTTTAATTTCATCGAGAAAATTATTGTCCGTTTAGTTAAAATAAATATTTCATTTCAAAGCAATAAAGTTTAACTGTAGAGATAAATTGTTGGGATTTGGTTGGTGCGAAAGAAAAAAAAAATTACGATTAAGAGTTTTTTTTTTTTTCAAAAAATGTATTGGCGATGTATTGGCTTCCATATTTAGGGCAATCATAAAGGCGATAGGCGCCACTTCACAAGGCGCTACCTGGATCGAAAGTTCATTACTGAGTTCATGACTGAACTATCAAAAAATTCTCCATTTGAACCAGAAGGTGCAATTTAAACCTTCTGAAAATTGTTCAGATAACTGAGGTATCTCACCTGACCAATAATTGGGAATAAGATATGGAACCAATGAAGTTTTTCCATCGCTGCTTAACCCGCCATGATCCAAGGATCACAAAATGCCTTTGAAATGATATTCATTAAGGGCCCATAAGTAAATAAAATAACTGCACTAAATGCACATATGGATGCTTTTTAAAGAGGAACTCAACGAATGGGCAACTAAAATGGGTGAGAGTTCCTTTACTCACCCTTCCCAGGTAGCCTTAGGGCTTAGCGGTCATACCTTTTACGCTCATTGTTCTCATTCTTCGAGACACCCCCTGGTGGCGTTAAGAGGTACCGAAGTCGGTTTTAACAGTTACTAGTTCCGCACATGTCGATGGCAGGTTGGCGACAGACTTAATTCCGTCCTGATGGCATTTCACGCGGGAATCCAAAAAAAAAAAATTTGTAAATAGCCATGTGTGTCCTGACAAACACCGACAGTGCTGCTTCTTGGTACCCGTGGCCAATTGCTACATCCAGTTGTTTGACATTATTGTTCACAGACGACCGCAGAAGGAATGCCAATATTTGGCTGTTTACGTAAACACTTTAGTGTGGGGTAAACACCTTTCATGAGTATTAGAGATTGTGAATTATTTCCTAATTGCACGTGTAAACGTTTTCTCCATTCTCTTTTCGGGATTGCTTGATTCTACTTTTATTAAATTTTTAAATCAAACAAAAATGAATTTAAAAAATACCCTTATCAGTAATTTAAAAAAAAAAAAAAAATTGCAAGTGGGGGGTCTCAGTATTGAAGTGTGAGATCGCGAGATACGAAACGGCTGAAATTCTGGGAGCATCCAGTTCACATGATTATCCAACCAAGTACCTAAGAAACAACACACGCTCCTTTGTCCAGGTTAGCTGGAGGCAAAACAAANTTTTCATACAATAAGTTCGTTTCTAACTTCCAGTTTTTTAAATCCTCAAAATAGGATTTAGATATTTTATTTAATATAAAACAAAAAATGCAAGATACTCTAAAGAACAAACAACTTGTAATATTTTACATCGGAACTTTCCAAAATAGCCAATAATTTTACTTTTTCGTAATTTATACTTAAGATAATAATTTTTTTAGTATAAGTCCACTTGTTAAATTTAAATGTTTATGCATTAGTCTATTGTTTATGTGTGTTTATTAATTTATTTGGCTTTTTAAAAAAATTTAATGTGTAAACCTACCTCAGGGTCATGGAGAGTGAGTCTATCTACAGATAGCCATCCTATTCTAAACATCAGGACTAGCTTTTATTTAGCTATAAAACTTTAAAATCCGCTTTAAAATTTAGAATTTTAAGGACATGTACGGATCCCTTGAGCTATCTGTATTCCATCTTTTAATATATATCTTTTTTTTTTTTTTTTATGCAAATGTGTTATTTTTGTTTTTATTTAGAAAAAAAAATTTTTTTTCTATTAAATAAAATTTGATATGTAAATATTTTCTGATACAAATATCGATACCAAAAATGTAGTCCAAAATAAATGTAGAACATCCTGATAGTTGTATTCAGTTAGTTGCCTATTACAATTAGTTCTCAAATTAAATTAAAGCATATGCTCATATGTGGTATATTTTTACAGTATGGCTAGAATTCAAGGGTGAGATTTTTTTTTTTATATTTAAATGCTCTGCAAATAAAATGAGTTGTAAAACGCACATTGTTGTTCTAGTTTATTCCCTGGGAACTGTCAAGGGAAGCCTGTGGCGGGCATTAGCGCGCTCTAGGGACTGGACATTCATTATTATGGACATTAATCCCCCGTTGAATTTAGAGACGTCTCGCCGCGCGTGTGTGGGGGCCCCCCTGTGCCACCTTGGAGGGTGTTCAAGGGGGAGAGAACAGTGTTCCTTTGGCGTCTGCGCTCATGGAGATTTCAGAGTGCGGCTATCTTCAGAAGAAGAGTGAAGATGGCGTTATCTCTCAGGAGTCGGGAGTGCAAGACTCGAATAGAAGATGGCTGACTTCCATATTTGCGGATTAGCCCCGAGGACATGGCTCCCACAGTACCATATTTAAATTTTCTTAACACATCTTTTTTCACTAAGTACCTAAATGATTATTTGTAAGAACACCCCAAGTTTTGTTATATGTTCAAATGGAGAGTTTTTATTAATACCGTAGATATTATTATTAGATGATTTTAGTTGGGGTTCGGTCAAGATAGATCCAAAAAAATACAAATATAAAAAAAAAGATTATTTCTTTAAAATTATTTGCCAACGTTTCGGTTTACATTGTAAGCCATCTTCAGGGCTATCATAAAGACGAGAGAGGAAGTCCTGTCCTCAAGTTCACATTTCCATGACGTCCTCTCTCTTCTTCATGATATGCAGCCTTGAAGATGGCTTACAATGTGAGCCGAAACGTTGGCAGATAATCTTTAAAAAAATACCCCTTTTTTCTTTTTTTTAATTTGAAACTCACAAATATGCGGCGACATTTAGGTTAACATTGTCTCATCTTCAGGTCTATCTTGATGGCGGAAGGGGATCTTTACGAAAAATCAGTACAACTGAGATATGGAAAATCGCCATATGCTACCAATATTCTTCTCAACCATATGATAGACCTGAAGATGACTTTTATTTTGTGCCCCGTCTATCGTATATATCTCCACGGTCAACTTACACATCTAATTTTATTTTCCAATAGAATCTAAAGGGTGGTAAGATTTTTTTTTTTTTTTTTTCAAAGGGGAATAGTAAACTAGCTAATCCTACGAACGTTTTTATATTTCAATAAAAGTCGGCTGTATTCGTAGCGAGAGGCGCCTACCCAGTCGCCATCTATTTCAGTGAAATTTGAGAGACATGACTTCGAAAATAGCACACCACTGAGTGCATCCCTCTACGTATGTGTGCCGAACGTCAATCATTTTCTATATTTATGTCTCGTAGCAATTTATTTTATCTTCAGCTCATCATCCCTAAGGCGTAGTTTTTTTCTTTCTTTTCTTTGCGATTTTTTTTTTTTTTTTTAATTAATGGATTTTTCATTTAATTCAAAATTTTCAACGTTCATTTTATTGTTTAAAAATCCTAATATTTGTTTTTTACTTAATTGTTTGCTATTAAATTTTTAAGTTTTATTATGTGTGCCATTTATTATAAATATATGTGTTATGAAATTCTGCAAATTTAGAATTTCCCCCTATTGCTCTTTACATTCAATTATTCAATTTCAAGTGGATTATTTTAATGCTTTTTTTTTTTTTTTTTCAAATGTGTCTTGAGTAAAATTCACAAATCTGTTACTATAAATATTAAAACACTGTAATGTGGCATTACAATTTTTTGTACTTGTGAGAAATTACAATGCCTTAACCTTCCTTTGGTTGAAGATGTCACTGATTCCTGTGTGTATGGGGGGGGGGGGGTTCTTCCTTATTCCTCATATAAAAAAAAAAAAAAAAAAAAAAAAAAAATACCGGCCAGAAAGGCGGATCGATAGAAAAAAAGAGAAAAAAAAAACAGTCAGAAGTAGTATTAAAAATGGGTTCATACTGTCAAACTTAAATTTCATTTCTTATTTATTTATCTTTAATAATAACATACAATTAATTGTATCGATTTATAATAATCCAGTGATCTGGTAATTCTATTTTTCTTATATTTTAGCTTCCTTCTCGAAAGCTTGTGTAATGAGCCCTTAACAAACTCAAGAGCCTTACTCTCTTGAACCTTGGAGATAAATTTCAAGTACCCCAAGGTCAAAAGCTTCTATTTAAGCACTTTTGCCTTATCTCAGATTTTTGCAAGTCAAATAATGTTAAGATTTTCGAAAATTTCTTGAATTTATCACTAGTTTGGAAAATAATATACTATATCTATAGACGAATAATTTTACTTCATGTTCTCCTACAAGTTTTCAAGAATTATTTATCAGGAACAACTCCACCTCCGTGGTGACATTCAGTTGTTTTTTTTTTTTGGTAAACTTATTGTCTTGTAGTTTTTCTGTCAGATTGTGTCAGTAATTAATTCATTCCTTTATAATCCATTAATCAAATAATTCATTAATTTCATTTTTTAAAATAATTTTTTAAAGACTGATAATATTGTTTTTCTCTATTATTTTGATACTATATTTTATTCTATACCTCGGATTGAAGTAGTCTTACAGTAACAACGACTCAGAATGGTCTACAGAGAAAATTACAACAAATGGAAATTGATACTGTAGTATGGGGTTAAATTTATCGATTTACCAACATCAGAGCTGTTAAATTTAAATTGATCTTTACTTTAGCGTTGATGTTGCGAAACTCACCGATTCAATCTGATACTATGGTAGTTAACCTAGTCGGTGAGGATTCAACTAGAGGAACGTCACCATCCAAAGAAAAAAATATATATATAAATGTATATAAAAATAAAAAAGCGACCAGCCCATCTGCCTCCCAGCAAAAAGCCTAAACACTCAAGTACTCAATAATATGCTTAATGAAAACTTAATTTTAAACTATTATTTAATTAGATTAGGCATTTTTATAATTTACCATCACCTTAAATTTTCCTTTTCCTAAATATTGGAGAATAATTTATTTTTTTGTTTTTGTTTTAGGTAAGCAGCAAGGTTTTCAAATTTAATTTCCATTATTTTTCTGTGAGTACTCTTGTATAGTTTATGATTATTTATTTATTTTATTGTTAGAGTAAAGCTTCATTTCAATCTTTTAATTTTTTTATTTATAGTAGAGATATTTTACTTTTAACATTAGAGAGTGGTGCCATTGTTCACCTTCTTTTCTCTTACGATTGTCATTTTTCTTTTTTTTAGTTCTTCATTGTAACCAAATAACAAAATGTTTTTATGTAATAAATAAATAAAAGTTAAAAAAAAAAAAATTTTCATTTGAAATAAATGTAATCAACGCATGTGACTACAATTAAAAACGATGATGGCCCTTGAAAAAAAAAATTCCTTTATTAATTTTCATGTCATTTATCTCCAAATCGGACAGCTTATCAGGACATGATCTGGTATATTATTAATGACGTAAAAATATTGTATTTTGCTATCAGATCAATATTTTATACTGTCAACCGTCATTTAGGTTATTTATTTTTTCAGAAACTTATAAAAGCTATCTGAAGTAATTTATACATGAAACGTAAAATCATTAAAATTACCAACGTAATTTGGTGTACGGGAACTTACCTGTACAATTTTTTTTTTTTTTTAATTTTACCCCGTTCTAGAGGGAATGGATATCTTTGTCTTCTTAGATATTAAATAAAATGATAATTTAAGGAGTGAAAATTGAATTTTTTTTTTTTTTAAATTCATATTTATTGGGATGGAGGTGTACACCTTTAACCAAGTGATAAAGCAATTATCATTATATTAAAGTGATTAAAACAACAATCATTACAGTAGAATTCTGCATACATAAAATTAACAAGGTATTTTTATTTTGGGGCGCTGGGATAGCTCTGGGGATCCGTACGGGTCTCGCAATCCTGACGCCGCGGGTTCAAATCCCGCCCAGGTCAATCTTTTATTTATAATATAGAAGGTTGTCCTGAGCCATGGGTGTTTAAAATGGGGTGGCAACCTGTAGATAGCCCCTCCCTCCAATGACCCTAAGTGGTTGCAAGGGAGGCTAACACAGCAAAAAAAAAAAAAAAAAAAAAAAAAAAGGTATTTTTGCAAACAAAGCTCTTCACTCATTAAAAAAATAAATAAAAAAATAAGTGAGAATACAAATACCAATAAGAGGGGGATTCGATGGGGTTGTTGCTGAGGGGTTAGGGTGTAAACCCCCCCCCCCCGAAATAATCGTGTATGAGGGGTGTGAACATAGAACATATCGCTTGAAGACGGCGAATACGTGCCGAACGCCACGCCGCCACCATTGAAGGTGATCCCTGTTGACACTGCAGACGCCTGCTCCGACCTTGCCGAGCCGCTGAAGGAATGCACCCTCCTTGCAGCTGACTCGTAAGATGAGAGTGTCCCATGCCAGCCCATTCAAGGAATTCGTACGTCTTATCCTTTGAAGAGTGGCTGTTCGACGGGGGGTAGCTCGTCTCTTCAGACGTCACAGCTGCTTGTGCTTACATCCCACTATATAATTTATTTGATAAAGTGTAAAAATTATTCTTAAAATAACCTCAGTTCAGTATGCGTGTCAAAACTGTACAAAACAAATTGAATTTGGTTACATATATATGTAGTATACACATATAAACAAACCTAAACATACTCATCTGTTTAAAGTCGTATTTTCAAACAGATAAGATTCTATCATTCAAAAAATTCATCGTAAAATGTTAAGACATACCCGATATATTTAATTCAAAGGTAAATAAAACGTAGTACACAAATTTCAACGTAAAATAATATAAGGTGGATGTCAAGCCCTTATCAAATAGCTCATATATTGGTCAGATGGTAGAGATTAGTAGAAAAATCTGTATACTAATTACTCATATATAGAATTAGCCTTTTTTTCGAAAATAAACATGTTTCCAGTAAAGTTGAAGAAATTGTTTTTCATTAAAAATATTATTTGTAAGATAGGAAAAACACACAAACACACAAGTTGGCTTTATCGGACTACAGAGATCTATACTTGTCAAAACGCAGGCAAAATAAAGTTATTCCTGAAGAATGGTGATCGCCAGCTTCCAACCTCCGATAACCTCGGAGTACCTGTGACTTTTTAGGGTTTTTCTTTTTTATATGAGTTGTCACCCGTAGACTGACGGTCTTGGGGGGCCTGCAGGGACACTAGTGCCAAGACTAGAGCTCACCCTGGTAGGTAACTTGGAAATGCATAATCATAATCGTACTAGCTGATTACGATGTATCTCCGATTAGGAGTGTCGCGGTAACGAGCTGGCGGCGTTTTACTCCTTGTTTTTGAGGTTTTAGCACTGCATTTTGAAATAGTGCACCTCTTGTGCAATCTCTTCTGTACTGCGATTAGACGCTTCCAGTAATTCTGCTGCGGAGATAACAGACGTCATTTCGCTCTATCAAATCACCCCAAACAGGCGGTCGGTCGCTCTTTGATGTTCTGCTGCCGATAGAGAAAGGAACTTGGATTTTATTTTTCTTTCGTAAGAACGATAAGAATCGCTCCCTTTGAACCAAATATTTTTAATTCCTTTGTGTCTTCTGTGTATCGCTACTTATTTATCAAAAATTACTCATAATTGTATCATCTTTAGTTCGTTAACACTGCATATTCTTATCAGCACTGTTTACAATTGTCAGTAGACTATACTATACCATTTCAACATACATATTATATCCCACCAAATCTTCCACAATTTTTTGAATATACTTTTATATTTATAACATAATTTTTTCAATAAAAAATGAAAGTAATTGTACATTAATTTATATATTTTATGATTATTTATTTATTTTATACATTTTCAAAAAGAATATGAGACAATTAGGCTAGTCCGTCATAAATGATGTTACTCCATCCCTTAGAATTAAAAATACTTTAGAATAAATTTTATTTATTTTTTTTATCCGCTTAATACATTACTTTTCATAAGATAAATTCGTAGCTGATCTTGTTAAACTTCATTCCTCGGCTCGGACTGGACATGCTTCAAATCGCTCATTCTTTCTCCTCTTGCCCACATCATAAAATAATTTATTTTTTATTTGTTAGAATAATTTTTTACCAACTCTAATAAAATTTATTCAACTTAATTATTTTGTCATATCTGGAAAATCTCTTTCATCATTATCATTTGAGAATATATAT
>KZ807464.1:221851-233258 GCA_000696205.2 Oncopeltus fasciatus
TCTCTCTCTCTCTCTCTCTCTCTCTCTCTCTCTCTCTCTCTCTCTCTCTCTCTCTCTCTCTGACCCAAATTTCCCTCTAAAAAAGGAGGAAATTTGGGTTGGGAAATTATACTCATCTGTTAACTTCCTCTCTTTCCCTGTAGACCGCGACGTATTGTAATTCCTCATTTAAAAAAAAAAAATGATTTGCACCCACACAACATATTTTTTAAGGCTCACTAAGACATTCCACACGCCCTTACACATATATATAACTGATATTATTTAATTAAATAATTATTTACTGGGTTTTTTAACATATCATTTTGTGAGTTCTGCTGAGATGTGACCAGAAACTTCATTATCGCTCTGATGATGTTTTACAAGTTAAGTCGAAATGTTGGCAATAATAAAATAAATAATTACCCAATAATTTTTGGAACATTTCATTTTTTTCCGCCGAATTGCTGATAATTTTTCATGCGTTATACATGACGGCCAACCAATTCACCAACCATTACATTCTGTATTAAATACATTAAACTACAATAACATTCTGGGAGCTTACTTAAGATTATTCAATTGCTAATAAGTTCTTAAGTAAATTAAAAAAAAAAAAAGAAGTAGTTATCAATTATGAAGAGAGTACCCCAAATAGCTTCTCCTGTGACATCTCTAGTTTCCGAGATAAATTTAATCCTTTATTGATATCTGTTACGTAAATTTAGTTTTATTTTGGAAACTTGTCTTATTTGTCTATGGTAAGTATGTAAGTACTTGGTAGAGGCATATAAAATCTTAGTAAATGAAATAGTGTAGAGGGAATTTAATGAGATATCTAGCTCGTCCTGGTGGTGCAATGGCTAAGCACGCCGGCCCGGATAGCAGGAGATCCAGATTAGATTCCTGGCTGGGACAGATAGATTTTTTTATTCTATTCCCTCTCATTAATTGCTTAGTAAAGGAATTATCTTATATTATTGTTATTTTATCTTTTCTTGTCGGAAGTGTTATTCCCTGTGAGATGCCCCTAGACATTTAATTCGCAACTTTTCGTAGGCTGTTTGATTAGAGCCATTGTTATTTTTTCAAGTTTTGTGGGAGAGTGGTGTAGTATATAAGTTTTTGAGCACCCTACAACTCGCCCCATTTGATAGATCAGAATGAATTTCGAAATTTAAATAATAATTATTAAGAATTTATTTGTCTTATTTTCCTAAATATTTGTATTAGTGAATAGCAAGTACTGCAAAATTAGGTATTTGTTAGTATTGCTTTGTGACACTATTGCTAAATACGTCATTCCCCTTAAATGTATATCTTTCTGAATTATCTTGAATATTTGCTCGATGTGATGATTATTGTAAGCGCCATCTAAAAGTGGATCAAACAGGTAGATGGATCAATCAAACGCCTAGAAGATAAAAACCGTGTTTTTTTTTTTTTGTTATTGTTGTAATGAGCACTTAAGTATGTCATATCTAATTTATGAGGATTCAAAATTAGTGGAAAACAGTGACCTCCTTGTATCGCCTCGTCCTAGATGGGGTACTTGACGTCTGCCTCAAGGTAAAACATATTATGTACTCTTTTCTTTCCCCTAGGAATTGTCCGTGATCTCTTTCCTCGTCTGATTTCTTCTCCCCTTCCGGGAACGAGAAAGAGCCTCGGACCTGCATTCCTATTTCGATCTGGGGGACACTCCCTGCATTCGCTGCATTTTCACACTTCAGTTCCTCTGGTGCAATAGGTGTAGGTCTACCGTACAAAGGGCATCTCAAGCTGAGCAGAATCCATTAAAAGATTGACCCAAATAAGATTAAATGAGTGATGTCATTTGCACGTCGCACATGTTGGATACGGCAAACAAAGTCGCAGGGGGACAAGTCCTAGACTGCTTTTCGGACTTTCTTCTATTTTCACTGTTAGAGTATATAATGGGGGAACGATATAAATCTAAATTTTTATGAATAATGCATAGTAACGACGATATTTAAGAATATAACTAAGAACGTAAAAATAAAATTTATTTTTCTTTCAACGAGCACAACTTCCCCATTGCTTTCTTCCTGGATAGGCTTGAGACACCCACCCAACTTTAGCAAACTTACGTTTAATCCCATTGTCTTCTTTAAGTTTTCAGATCAAATGTCATTTACTCCTATCTAAGTATATCCTTCGATGTCCAGGTTTCGGCGGACACATCTTAGTTGACTTTGCTCATGTACATGACTGATGTGGACACGAACACTGACCTCTGTCACCAGGTACCGGGTTCTCTCCCTGACGTACCCCGTACCCGTCTGAGCCAAGCTGGTAGCCAGGCGCCGTCCTGGCCCGACTCCCTGCCAAATGCTCTGCCCCCTTCTCTTGTTTACACGGGGGTGACAGTCGCCGCTAACTCTTCTTATGCGTTTAGACGGGGGTCTCTGATCTTCACTTAGCCTGTTTACTGCGGCGTAACTCATTCAAAATAATACTGACGTGTTTAGTTCTAACGAGTCGAGACTTGTTTTTGCTTTATTTAATCTTGGTATTTGTACAGTATCAATGCCCCTTCCAAGATATTTTCCTTCCGATTTTGTTTATGGTTTCCAAATTAATAAACATATATGTTTGTCGAATAGAATATTTACTTTTTCTAAAATGAAATGTTGTTGTCATTCAAATACACGTGAGTGTGTGTGAAATGTAAACTCGGCCACATCACAAATATAATATTTTATATATTTCTTCTTTCTCTTACAGAAAGCATTATTTTACTTAGTGATTATGTTATTTATAATAATTCATTATTTGGAAAATAAAATTTATTGTTATTCCCTTATGACTGTAAGAATTCACTTTTCGCCGTATGAATTTAATTCTTTCTCTTTAAATACAAGAATACAAATATTCTAGTCCTGTCATCACTGTTTATTGAGGTATAAAGAATCTTGTACTACCATTGCAGTTAATGTTATTTGATTATTTTCGAATATATTTTTATTTTTTATTTACATTTATTTATTTAAACACTTAGTTCAATTATATGAAAGTAAGAAGGGTGGGGGAGGCGGCTTTCCCCGCGCTCTGGGGAGTGACTGTCGAGTGGTGGGGACTGGGGTCCATGAACCTCTATGGAAAGAGTTAGGTAGCAAGGACAGAGCTGAGGCGCCGCCGCTCGACCCGTCTGTCCATTACGTAATGCCAGCGGAGAGCGAGCTACGATACCCCTTCCCCCCCCCCCTCACTCACTCTCTCTCCCTCCCTCCTTCACTCGCTCTCTCTCTCCCTCCCTCCCTCCCTCCCTCACACCCTTTACCTCTCCAATTCTCTCTCTGCGCTCCAACTCCATCACTCACGCCCTCTATCCCTCCCGATCATCTCACTCTCTCTCTCTCTCTCTCTCTCTCTCTCTCTCTCTCTCTCTCTCTCTCTCTCTCTCTCTCTCTCTCTCTCTCTCTCTCTGACCCAAATTTCCCTCTAAAAAAGGAGGAAATTTGGGTTGGGAAATTATACTCATCTGTTAACTTCCTCTCTTTCCCTGTAGACCGCGACGTATTGTAATTCCTCATTTAAAAAAAAAAAATGATTTGCACCCACACAACATATTTTTTAAGGCTCACTAAGACATTCCACACGCCCTTACACATATATATAACTGATATTATTTAATTAAATAATTATTTACTGGGTTTTTTAACATATCATTTTGTGAGTTCTGCTGAGATGTGACCAGAAACTTCATTATCGCTCTGATGATGTTTTACAAGTTAAGTCGAAATGTTGGCAATAATAAAATAAATAATTACCCAATAATTTTTGGAACATTTCATTTTTTTCCGCCGAATTGCTGATAATTTTTCATGCGTTATACATGACGGCCAACCAATTCACCAACCATTACATTCTGTATTAAATACATTAAACTACAATAACATTCTGGGAGCTTACTTAAGATTATTCAATTGCTAATAAGTTCTTAAGTAAATTAAAAAAAAAAAAAGAAGTAGTTATCAATTATGAAGAGAGTACCCCAAATAGCTTCTCCTGTGACATCTCTAGTTTCCGAGATAAATTTAATCCTTTATTGATATCTGTTACGTAAATTTAGTTTTATTTTGGAAACTTGTCTTATTTGTCTATGGTAAGTATGTAAGTACTTGGTAGAGGCATATAAAATCTTAGTAAATGAAATAGTGTAGAGGGAATTTAATGAGATATCTAGCTCGTCCTGGTGGTGCAATGGCTAAGCACGCCGGCCCGGATAGCAGGAGATCCAGATTAGATTCCTGGCTGGGACAGATAGATTTTTTTATTCTATTCCCTCTCATTAATTGCTTAGTAAAGGAATTATCTTATATTATTGTTATTTTATCTTTTCTTGTCGGAAGTGTTATTCCCTGTGAGATGCCCCTAGACATTTAATTCGCAACTTTTCGTAGGCTGTTTGATTAGTGAGATCTGTTTGCGAGATAAGTGGTTTTCGAGTATGGGGGGGGGGGGGGGGTGACGCCGGCGCCTCGGGGATTATCAGGGGCACTCAGGACTCGTGGCACTCCGTCGCCCGTAAATAAAAACATTTTATGTCCTTTCTTATTTAGTTGTCGAGCGCCTGCTTGGCGTCTTACCACTCCCGTCCTTTCACAACCGCTATTCCTCGTCGTCACCGATCGCCTTTTACCTCTCCTATTGTACGAGGCAAACGGCTAGTAAAGTCCTCGTCCTTTGGAGATCCTTGAGGTTCAGAACCTCCTTGGCTTGGGCCGTACAGGGAATCATCAATGCCTCTCGAGTCTGAATTTGCCAAAGTAAATAGGCTTTGTGGATGGGCTGGCTAGATCATTAGTAATTACCACAAGGTGTCCAGCATTTCGGCTTCTTTAACAGGGATTGCTGCTTTCCCGTTGCCCGAGGGAGAGTATCCGTTTTCTGTTTCCAATCCTGCTACAACTTCAAATCCTGCCCCTGGCAAGATTTTAACAGGAAATAAAAATATATTTAGTTGCCTTTGGCACCATTTTGATTTCTCCTCCATGATACAAAGTAGTGTTTCTTCAATATAACTCATTGTTCAAAAAGCAATAATGGTCTTAACAGCAAAAATACTACATAAGAAATGTTGCTGTGATATTCCATCCATCTGTATCCAGTGGTTATCTGTTTATCCGCCTTCAAAGTCGATGGATAGAAGGTGAACCAGCAGATCGTTTATTTCAAGAACATATCCTGCATCAATTTGTCCTTCTTATTCTGTCTGCAATGATACGAATGTACTAAAATGATATCATTGTTTTGGTTGTTATTATTACGCTTTGGGTGTTGGGTGACTAT
The DNA here is from genome assembly GCA_000696205.2 of Oncopeltus fasciatus. Taxonomy (NCBI): domain Eukaryota; kingdom Metazoa; phylum Arthropoda; class Insecta; order Hemiptera; family Lygaeidae; genus Oncopeltus; species Oncopeltus fasciatus. The sequence continues at coordinate 227,147 of KZ807464.1, forward strand.
AGTGGTTTTACAAGGAAAAGCTAAATAAACAATTGAACTAGGAAGTAAGAAGATAAACGGTCAAGAAGATACGTCTTGTATTTTCCTGGTCAAGTTTCAATGTGTAAAAACAGAAATCAGTTTCTTCTGCATACAATTCTCAAATTCTTCTATATTTGTCAATCATCTTGAACTTTCCTCACTGACGGAAAATAATCATTTCTTGTTCTAGAAAGAGTTGCTAATGTGATAGGGCTGGTTGCAGCCTCAGAAATCTTTAATAGTCAAATAAGAATTCAGAGCGCACAATGGAATCATATAGAAACCTCTTGTATTAATTACACGTTTTCTTACAAATGAAAAAACACCCTGCGATATTGTTCTTTAGATCTGTGTAGCATCAATGTAGTTTGGGGAAAACAAATCGGCATGAGCTGATCTCATCAAAGATCCTAGAATTTTAAAAAATATGAGAGCAGTATTTTTACCTGGTTCGATTTTAAATGAACGATAAACAGCAATAAGCGGGATTTTTTATTTTATTTTATGTGTAGCTGATTGAGTAGACGGGAACGGTCAGTTCTTCGCGTCAGTATAAACCATTGCCCAACAATGCAGACCATTCTTGCGAACTTTATTTTACTCAGCTGATGTACAGAAATCGGTAGGTTGGATGAGAGCTACAGTCAGCTGATCTCTTGTCTGATTCCATGTAGCGTGGCCAGAATAAACAACGTTGACAACTCTGGTAGTCATTATTGGAACTGGTTGTCGTGGTTTCCTGGGCCGAATTCTGAGCTTAAATGACATCATTAGAACTAATTTAGAGCATCAATTCATTAAATTTTGGTTCATCATGTATTGAACAGTTATTTCCTGTCATATTAACCTATTACCCATTATGGAAGTTAATAAAGTAAACAAATTAGATGATTTTAGTTGGGGTTCGGTCAAGGTAGAAAAAAAAAAATCAAATTTAAAAAAGGTGTATTTTTTTAAAAGATTATCTCCACGTCATGGAAATATGAACTTAGGGCGTCCTCTCTCGTCTTCATGATGGACTGCCCTGAAGATGGCTTTCATTGTAAGCCGAAACGTTGGCAGATAATCTTATTAAAAAATACACCTTTTTTTATATTTGTATTTCTTGGATTTTCCTTGACTAAACCCCAACTAAAATCATCTAATGATAATATCTATGGTCGGAAAAAAAAAAAAACTTAATAAAAAAAATCAATTCTTCACAGATCCCATTAAAAAAAAAAAAGAAGTAAATATAGGCCTATTCAAAATTTCCACCAACGTATCTGAAAATTTCAATTTCCATAAACTATCTTTTTGAGGTTTTAATTTCTAAAAAAACATATTTAATCTTTAATATTTGTTCTTAGGGTTTATATGCTAAAAGTGTACTATGGAAATAGCAAAATGTATGTTGCAGATTTAATGCTTTGTCCTTTCGTTTGTTAAACCAGTTATTTGCTTGTATTCATGTCAATTTTTAATCATACGCAGGGATTTGCTTGTATTATACCTTTTTTCTGTTGGTAGTTGTTATCTTTTTTTTTCCCATTAACCCCCCAATAATCGAGTACCCTCATTTGGTGTTCGTGCATCTGCCAGCGAGGTAGGAGGGCTGCAGAAAGACGAGCCGATGTACCGGCCTGACGTGACGTAACAGTGAATGAGAGCTCGGCAGAAAAGATGCGATGGTGGGGGCTGGCGCCAACAGGAGCAGCTGGGCCTCGGCACCTGTCCTCTTCAGCGCTAGGCTGGTAAACATGGATCCTTCCAACGACCACTCCTCCCTCATCTGTCTTAGCAGATATTCCTCAAGAAAGTCAAGCTATTCACGTTCATTCGATGTAAACACTTCAAAATAGGTTAAATAAAATCAATTATATTGAAGAGTTGACAGTTAGGAATTTAAACATCATAAAAAATATACAGGTTAATCCTAAGATGATTTTAGTTGGGGTTCGGTCATGGTAGATCCTAAATACACAAATTAAAAAAAAAAAATGTATTTTTTAATAAAGGATTATCTGCCAACTTTTCGGCTTACATTGTAAGCCATCTTCAGGGCTATCATGAAGATGAGAGAGGACGTCCTGCCCCTAAGTTCACATTTCCATGACTAAAAACCGCTTTAAATTTTTTATTCTATTCCCCTGTATTTATTGTTGAAAGGCTAATTATTAATAGTATTATATTATGGAATTTTAACAAATGAATAATTTAATCAAAATCTCACTTCCATTTGTAAACAATTTTGAAGACGAATCATTTATAATTTCTATGGATTTTTTTATGTAGCTTTAATAATTTGTTTGGTTAATGTTAATATGTTATCAGAGTATCTATAAGTGTATTTATCATTTGCATAAATTCTCCCATCATAACTATAGTCGTGCTTGCACACCAACTAACCTGCTTCCTTCCTTAAAAAAATACATTTACGCTTTGAAATTACCCACCTTTTTTAGTGAGTGACATTTGAATTATCTTGATTACTTGCACTCGCTGAGATTTGAAACACAAAACTTAAGCTCTCTTCAAAACTTAGTGGTGAATGAAGAAGTATTTAGTAATGATAAAAGAAATGGAAACAGCAGAATAATGAATGTAAAAAACTTTTTATGTTTCGACTTTTAAATATGCATTATGGATAAATTTTCATTTTTCCTTTATTTTGGTTACATTTATACAATGGTTATAATTACTATTACCTTTATCAGTAGTATTATTTTAAGTAATTTTTGTAATATTAATTAACTGAAACTGCTAAAAGAGGTGGCTATTGCAACAGGCAAAATAATTTTATAATAATAATAANCGGAAAGCAGGAGATCCATGTTCGATTCCTGGCTAGGACAGTTAGATTTTTTATTCTGTTCCCTTGCACTCAATATTATTAAAATTTAGGTGGGATTAAATACTACAAAAAAAAAAAAAAAAAAAAAAAAAAAAACCAATTTATTCTGCTTATTTCTTTTCTTTCATGAAATGTTTTGTAGTAAAATCAAATTGTGCAATTCGTTCCCTCTAAATCATTAGGAAATATTGTACAAAATGCGTTGAGTTTGGTTTCGACTTGTCGATTCGATAATCTTTTAACCCCTATCTTTTACAGTTTGATTTCATAATCCCATCGTTCGTAGAATGTTTTCAAAGGCAAGGTGGACTATCAACTTTAAAGCTCTCATACTATTGTGTACTGCGTTTCTAATCACTGTGGGGCGTATGATTTATGGCTGCCAACTATATCATTTCATTGTTTCCGTGTGTGTTTTATTGATGCATGCCTTTATCGTTGTTATTTTGATGTGGATACTGTTGAATCTGGTGAAGGTTATCTTTCTGATAGGGTTGCTGTTATCCTTGATAAAAAATATTCTTGGAATGAGGACTAGTATTCCATTGTACTCATAATGTATTTGACAGGTTAATTTGTTTTTTTTTTTTCTGAAGAAGGATTGATCTTGGGGTTCAAATAAATAAAAACTAATTTTTAAACAAAAAGTTTTGTTATTGCAAATGTTTCGGCGTAAATTTCAGGCTTAAGGCAAGTGGGGTGATGTAGGGAATGAATTTCCTGCTTTAGAGTAAATAAATCACAACTTTTTTTTTTTAATAATTAAAACAAATTAATAATAAAAAATTTAGTCGCTGACTTTTAGTTATAATAAAAGGCATGGGAAAAAATGTATCAACCCCCTACGATAGTGTCTGAGTACTTGTTTGGATATTTTCTTTAATACGATTTTTTTGTTAAATTGTTAAAAAATTAAAATGATACAAAATTACGTTTTACGTCAATTATGTTTTTCGCATTTATTAACTTTATTTGCAATGGAAGGGGGAAAAAATAAAATAAAAAAACCATTGATGAACTCATCTAATTTTAAAGTAGTTAGAGATCCTTTGTTTCATTTTTAAAATTCATTATTAAAGTATCTTTTGCGTAATAAAAATATAGAACGCAATTTTTACATTTTACGCTTATTTTATATGCTTCTTTTTTTTCTATAATATTAAAAAAATGCCGATTAAACAGTTTATTTAACCTCAAGTCACATGTTCCTCGCTTGATTTTAGCTATTAACGAACTCAAAAAAGACAAAAATAAAAACTGTTACAAATTTTTATTTAAAAAAAATGGCGTAAGCTAGAGCCGGAATTGCTTAATTACCTTCAGGTAAATCCCAAATTTATAATGCAATTTATAATGAAGATCTTCAGGAGAATTTTTTTTTTTTTTTTTTTTTTTTTTCAATTTGTCCTTGACCTTCAATAAGTGCCACAAACAAACCCGTTAGACAGTTTTACCGGTTGGAAGGATTGCTTATTTTGATAATATGAAATCCAAATTCTATATTTAAACGAAAATATTTTAATTTTTATTTTTTTAATGTTTTATGAATCCTCATTAGAAATGTTAATCCAAGCGGAGGAAATTATTTCCAGAAAATAATATTTTGCACATGAAATATTTTGTAAATAATTCCCGTAGGGGGGCTCTATTGAATGTAAAATTTCAGTATTTTCATAATTTTTAGTGCAAGGGAACAGAATAAAAAATCTAACTGTCCCAGCCAGGACTAATGATAATAACTTGTCAGACTTGTCTCGGTAGCGTAAATGGAAAAATCGCCGGCCCGGAAAGTAGGAGATCCATGTTCGATTCCTGGCTAGGACAGTTAGATTTTTTATTCTGTTCCCTTGCACTCAATATTATTAAAATTTAGGTGGGATTAAATACTACAAAAAAAAAAAAAAAAAAACAATATTTATAAAATTTCAGTATTTTCTCCTCCCCCGCTCCCCACGGCTTATACCCTTTGGGGTACTGCTGCAGAAAGATGGTTGCTTAGAATAGGGTGGCTATCTGTGGATGGGGACTCTCCACGACCCTGAGCCGGTTGAATGGGACGCGGGGAAGTGAGCAACGTCAGATAATAGAATACAGATAGTCTGTGAGCGGGAAGAAGGAATCTTCTCCAAGTATATATGTATTATATGTAAAATTCTATAGAAGTATATATGTACGGTTACTCTCACTTGTGTTTAACCGAACTTTTCAACACATATAACACATACACACACACTTTTTGTGTATAAATAGAAACAGGTGAGAGAAAAAGTGTAGTAACGAAAAAAAAAAAAAAATTACAATGAATAAATTTTTTGTGGAGATTTATCGCCCTTCATCAGTGAGGAGTGAAGAGAGACTGGTTCACTCTTCACTGACGAAGGGCGAGAAGTCTCGCCTACAATTTTAGTCATTGTAGTTTTTTCTTTTTGTATGTTCACAACACTCTTTCTCCCACCTGCTCCTATTATCTATATATCCCAGCCACGAGTGCTTCTCTCTCTCTCTCTCTCTCTCTCTCTCTCTATGTATATATATACATGCACACAGACACACACGCGCGCACGTATAGTGACCTATTAATTTGGTAGAGGCGGGTGATCCGTTACGGTCAGCTGCCGGGCTAACGGTCAGCCGAAATTCTGTCGGGACAGTGAAACGACCTCAGTGTGTACGCACGAGCGTGTCTTGCGGCGCGTGGGGGCAGAGCGAGACGGCGAGATGTTTGCATATGGGTGGGAGAGAGAGAGAGAGAGAGAGTGAGCCAGTGAGATCAGAACTATATATAGCTGTCCGACCGGCGCCTAGCCCGACCTCGGACCGAGCGGATACGGAGTCGTACGGAGATACCCGATGCTTGGGATGCACACTGTGCAGCCTCGTGGATTACTTTCCTCTTTGCTGGTATCACGCGATTTTCTGCAAGGATCATTTATTTATTTATTTTTTTTTTTTAAGATCTCAACATCTATATCTTATTACTTACAAACTGTTATTTGTGTATATTACAAAAGTTTCATTTAAAGCATGAAAAATATGTATGTACTGTTAAAACGTATTTATTTGATGGATGTCTAATATATATGTCACGCCAATAAGCCATCATCAGATTTTCAATTTCCTTTACAGCATATATTATTTTATCCAGAGAAAAAAAAAAGTTGCAACTCAGTTAACGCAAGATAAAAAAGTGATCAAATAAAAATCAAACACTGCGCCTTCAGTAATTATCATTTCAGAGGTGCCCCCCCCCCCCCCCCC
>KZ807464.1:243689-253851 GCA_000696205.2 Oncopeltus fasciatus
AGCCCTGAAGATGGCTTACAATGTAAGCCGAAACGTTGGCAGATAATCCTTCATTAAAAAAATACATTTTTTTATTTGTGTTTTTTTGGATCTACCTCGACCGAACCCCAACTAAAATCATCTTAGAATAATATCTACGGTCAACAAACTCTCTTTTTTCGAATTAAATAATTTTTTCAGATTTGGTTTTACTTATTTCTGAAGCTTGGTATGTTATGTGTTAAAAATAGTAAGCATATATAAGCATATGGAACATGACTAAGTCCAAATAAAACTGTGGACTAATACCTATCAATCCAAGACAAGTGGTTGAAGTATTATATACACAGTTTTAAGAGAGATTAAGTTGTGAAAACCACGCCCCATTTCCCCTGTAAATTTCTCCCGGATTTGAATGGAACAGCAGTACTCTTGTCTTATCTGTTGAAGCTTTGATCTCCTTCGACCTTCCGCCGACCCAAGGTGAGTCAACCTGTTGTCTCTGCACTCTCAGAATGAGCTCTCCCTGACGTCAGTCCGTAACCTCCCCTCCTGGCGACAACGAGGTAAGGTTATCTCCTGGCGCCAGCGAGGCCGGCGACAGTCGTGAAAGCTCATTACCGCTTTGAGTCAAGACAAGGACCTCTCAGCCAACAATGCCCCTCGCTTCTTCTTCTTCCCCCGGAGCCAGAACCTCTTGTTTTCCCCGGCGAACAATGGGTGGGCTCAGTCCGCGCGCTCCTGCTGAGTCTCAGCGCCAAACTTCTTTGCACTATCCTTTATTTGTATTTATAATTATTTTAAGAATGAATTATTTCTAACTTCTGACTTTTTCTCCTGGTCAATGAAATGAATTGTTCTTTTTGCTTTTAGTTTTGCAGCTCTAATATTTAAGAAAAATAGTATTATATTTCGTCTCCGAATATTTGGTATAACACTCTAAGATGAAGTACGAAAGAAATTTATTCACAATGTTGTGATTTTTATTTTTCTTGTTCAAATAGATGTGGATTACGAATGAATCTTTGTCACTCTAAATGAATCAATGAAACATAATTTAAATTAGTATTTACAGTTTATTGCAGTCAGTATATTATATATGCAAAAGCCTCTAACTGATATTTTCATGTTGCTTGAAACAATCATTTCTGATGATGGACTTAATTTTTGTGTGATGCATTTTCAATCCTTCAGGAACAGAAGAGCAGATTCTATTTGTTTTGTTGATTTGACTTGTACTCAGAGAATCCCCCTCTTCCATGTGTTGTAGGCCTGTATTTGTTACCACCACTTATGGTATGATGACATTTTTTTTTCTTGTGCAGGGGAGCAGTGCGCTGTCAGCTGGTGTCGGCTGGCGTACTGGGAGCTATCGGCGAGGGTGGGCCGACAGTACCCCGTCATAACGTCCTCGATCAACGTCTTCTGGAACCTCCCCCACGGCGATGGGCTCTCTCTGAAGACCCTAGCTCAGGGGGTTGAGCCTCAAGCCTCCGTCCTCAAAGCAAGGGAGAAAATTGGAAAAGGTAAGATTACCAAATAAATTTTTCTTTTGACTTCAATTTATCAATCCTTCTTTTTATGGTCTTTTAATGAGAGGGAAACTTCATCCCAAATCTCTAAATACTGTCATCAGTAACTAACTTTTTCTGTTTTTATAAATTAAAAGAAAATTTATGGTTTTATTTACAAGAAATTCACTCGGAGCCATGGTTTTATGAAATCTCAATAAATGATCTCAAGATATTTACATTTTTTAATATATCTTCATAAAATAAAAGTTTATCTCAGCTTCCTTTGGTTTTTCTTTTCATTTATTAAGCTCAAATCAGTGACAATTTTTAGTGTTCACAAAATTACACATGCGCAAAATTAAATTATATCTTTGATTGATTCTTATTTGATAAGAGATAATTATGAATGGATTTTTTGGGGGGACAAAGAACCTGAGATTGATTGGTCTGCTATCTGCTAAATTGATGCAATTTTCAGATTTTAACACTTATTTAATTTTGTAAAGTGATGTGACATGTGGAATTCGTTTCTGATGAAATTCCATATCTCTTTGTAAATGATTTGGCACTCAAGGAATATAATTTAGGTTTTGAGATGTATTACTGTAGTTTACTTTTAAAGAAAATATATTTAAAATTATTATAGCCATTAAAAAAAAATTATTTTTTTCCCGTAGGTGTTACCCTGAGCATGGAAGAGGACGGCGTTTGGGCGTTCAACAGGTCGGAGTGTCCGATGTTCGTGAACTCTCCGGCTCTGGACGACCCGGACTCCAGGTTCCTCCTGGTGTACCGGGTGCCTCCAGGCTACTGCCTCAACATATACTCCGGGCGGCCACGGGTACCCATCTCCAGGCCTCAGGTGGGCCCCGTCGATCCCAACTCCGTCCGGATCAGCTTCGCCAAGGGTTGGGGGCCGAAGTACTCCAGGCAGGAAATCACCGCCTGCCCCGTCTGGCTGGAGGTCCTCATGGCGCCCTGCAGGTGACCTCTGCCCCCGCCCGCCTGAGAGAGAGGAGCAAGGGTCGTTGCTCGCCCTCCACGCACGGAAACTGCCCCGGAAATATGGACTATAAACAAAGAAATATTTATATATATATATTCGAGTTCCGTGAAATTTTACATATTTTTTATCGATTGCTAAGCTAAACATGAAAAGCTACAGTAGTTTCCTAAACAATCATGTTTGTTTTTTAATGAGTTAATTGGATTAAAATAAAATTAACTTGCTTCATTTCATGTCTTCAGTTATATTTCTAAACTATTGCTGAAAAATATCTTTTCCTCGGAGCAACCCACAATTCCAATCAGTTACCTATCAGCAGTGTACAAACTACAGGTAGAAATATTTATAATGCTACTGTATTAAATGATTGTTTAGCTTTTTGATTGCATTAAATGTTTAGCTTAGCACCGCATGTAATGAAGGAATCATGTATTTTTTCATTTGTGTAAATTTGTGAAGTGCTTTTATTTATTTAGTTTTCAGTAAGTTAAGCTCACTGAACTTCTTTAATGATTGATTTTTACATGGCAAGATAGCATCTTATTTTGTTACTTATATTTGTTTCTATCTCTTTTATTTTAAGTTTTTGCACCTTTCTATTTATTATAGTCCAAATAATTGTTTTTAATAATATATTCATACATTATTTTGAGTTTATGATCATGTCAACAAATTTCATTTGAAATTACATTAATTACTACTTTTCTCAGAATCTTGCTAATGGTATAAATGGTTTGTGTATTTATTGAACTTAAGTTGATAAAATTATTGGCTTAGCTTATTGATGAAACTAATTTTCTTAATAATTTAGATGTGCTAACTGATGTGTTAAAATTTCAATGGTTTGTACTGAATTTCATTGTTGCTTCTTATGTGGACCCCTAAATATATCTTAAGTTACCATACTCACTTTTATTTCTGTCTATAGATAAAATTAGTATATGAAGTGATTCTAAATTAATTTTAAGCATTATAGCTAATTAATAAATTTTCTTATTAAGATATAAATTTGATATTAAATAAGCAGATAAAAGGAAGGACTACATGTTTCCTTTTTGCATGCATTTTTTTTTTTTAATTTTATTTTTGGACTGCATATATGCTGTTCATTTTATCCTAGTCTTCTAGTGTAAAAAGAAAAAATTATGTAAAAAAAATATTCAAGCAATATATATTATATTTTTTCATATACACATGAATGCTCTTTTATTCAAGCAAAACTAATGTGATTGGTTTCTATAATCTGTAAGTTACGTAAAGTTCTCTTTGTTTCTTTATTTGTCTTAATTTACTATAATTCAAACAATTCACATTGATTTTAATAATTTACATTATTATTAAATTATTTGTTAATTAAAAATTGATTTCTCCCAATTCTTTCCAATGTGTTAACAAATACTCTATTATAATATTTAGCTCACCAAAACAGTTATCCATGTTTTATTTTATAATAATTCAATCATTAATATCTCATAAAATGAAGTGTCCTATGTATACAAACTTTTTAAAAATATTTACAAAATATAATAGAGAAAATAATTTTCATCTACAACTTATAAAGTATTACAGTTGTATGCATATAATATTTGTATATAATATAACAATATATGCATCTAATATAGTATGAGTTTTTCTATATTGGAATTATTATCCTATATTGTTATTCTATATTGGAATTATTATCCTCTGTTATATCCTTATATAACAGAGGATAATAATTCCAATACAAAAACCTTAAATTCAAGGGTATAGATAGGAGGAAAATAAAAAAATAAAAATGTTTACAAGTTTTCAAGAATCAGATGTGAAAATGAATTTCTTTGGTATTCCTTCTTATCTAATTATTACATGGTGTTGAAGAATAATAATAAGATAAATAAATTTGGAAAGATAAAACAATAGTATATGAGCTATGAAAAATAAATACAAATTTGATAAGTGTTCAAAATAATAAATAAGAGTTTTTTATACAAATGATTAATGTATCATGTATTTTTTACCTCCTCTTTAATACTTATAGTCATCAGTTCTCAATTTTATTGGTATATAATGTATAATGAATTTAATTTACTGAAATGAAACTCGTGATTTCTTTTTTATGTAAGCTTCCATGGTCCTAGAATTTATAAATTCTTCTTCCGAGCTTGACCTTACTGGAAAGTTATTTTTGTCAAGCTTTCGCAGATCAGTTGTTGGAATGAATGAGCCATTCATTCATTCTCCATTCAGATCTGAAGAAGCCATCACAGGATGTACGAAAGCTCAGGAAAAAACAACTTTTCCTGAAAGAAGAATTAATGAATATAATTTTTTATTGAGGGAGGTAAAGGATTAAAGAAAACCCATTCATATTACACATTTAGAAACAACACATTGAAGCATTTAATGAAATGTCTTAGTCATGGTGTTGTGTCAATATTTTTTACATTAGTATTGATACTTCCCTCTTTCACAATTTCTGTCGAATTTAAAGTCCATTGCATTAAATTCATTGCATTGACGACATATTCATTGGTTAACATTCTTATTAATGATTTCTTGTTTTGAAAGAGAGTAAATTGAAGTAATATTTTTTATTTTACTATTTTGGGCTTTCTCAGTTTTGCTTCATACTTTGAAAAATGTAATTTATAAAATGAAATTTCTTTAAACTTGGCAAATTGACCTGGATCTGACAAAAAATGAAATTCTCACTTTTCTAAACTGATTTTGGGTTTTCTTCATTAAATTTGGCTTGTAGTTCTAACTATGAAAAGAAAGGTTGAGTTTGTTAATGACAAAAATTAATCCAATATGAAATAAGTATATTTTTTGTTGTTGTGGCATTTAATCCCTCATTATTTTTAAACAATAAATGCAAGGGAATAGAATAAAAAATTATCTTAGCCAGGACTCGAACCTGGATCTCCTGCTATCTGGGCCGGCATTCTAACCAATTGCATCACCGAGACAGTCTCTCATGTGANAGCTGTTCATTTTGATTTTGATTTATTAAAGTGATACCTCAGGGTTATAATTTTTTTTATTTAATTTTTTAATTTGTTCAAAAATGGTCAAGTCTCGTTAGAAAAAATAAATACATCAGTTACAGTTGCTACTCTCAATATGTTATGACAGGTTAAAATATGATTATTAATTATGACATGAGAAATAGAAATGTAATATATATGTTACATTTTTAGTCATTTAAATTTATCAGAACTATTTTTAAGTTCAAGTGGTTGAATTAAATTGGTAGCTTGTGTCCCAAAGGTGCTTATTCTGTTATAGAAGTGTGACTATAATGGCTGACTTTTTTATCCTTTTCATTTTGTCTCATACAAAATTTTTGCATAGCACATGGAATCCATAGGGTCAACAAAAGTAACCAATAAAAAAATCCCTATCATTCTGTGTGTATTCAATCTGCCATTAACCCTTATACAGGTGCAAATAAATAGTCCAAATTCTTATTTTATTTTTAATGAATGTCCATATAAGTATTATTTTTCTCTCTCTGTCTTTTACTTGAATTCACAATCAAAATAAAACTTAATAGTATTTTTGTAATTTTGATTTAAAATAATAATAATTCTGGTATATTGTTGTAAATTTAAATGAGTACCATTAAACCAAATTCTCAAATAAGCAAACAATAGATAGAAAATACTAAATGAATGTACTTTTGGATTCAATTTTGTAAATTGAACCTTATTTGAGTGAGGCTACCTGTTTGTTCAGTTGATTAATGAATTATCTTTTGCTTTGTAAAAGTTCTTCACCACATATTGAAAAACTGAAAAAAAACCCTTCAAATTAGTGGAATGGAGGTAGTTGTTTTCTATGTAAAGCAAACCTCTTTTTATGCAAAATTTGCTTGGTTCAGTAAGATATAATTCTCAGCTTCAGCTTTTGAATTTTTAGCATACTGCTTTTTTTCTGTCGATGAGTTCCTATTCTTGTCCTTGTTTTACCAACTGATCAATGCCAGGCTATTATTTAAGTTGTCATAGCTTCCATTCTCCGTCTTCATTGGTTTCTGCAAACCATCTGTTGGCGAGCGCTTTCGGACATTGTCCATCTTCTGGCGAATACATGCATTCACTGTCACTGTCTGTATTAATTTTTTGTATTTTATAAAATGATTCAATTCTAAAATTGAAACTGGACATGATTAAATAAATGAAACTTGCTAACCTTTGTATCTAAACTGAACAAATGGGCAATAATAAATTATAAGCAGTTAAGAATCAATACATAAAATAGTCAATTCAAAAGTATTTTTTTAAAGTGACTTAATTATTAAATGAATGATAGCTTTGTACATTCCATATGTATATGATTGTGTACTTTTTTTTGTATCTTAATGTAGTTAAGATGTACTTTTCACTTGAGTCTTGAAGTCTCATAAACCAAATTGTATAAGCCCCAAATATCTCTTTATAATAATTTTGTATACTATTTTCTTGGTGTCTATGTACAAAACACTTAATTATATAAAGATAATGAAATTTAAACATATATATTAATTAGAAATGAATTTGTTTTGTAATGTATGAATTCAGTAGCTGGCATGTTGTGTAGTGTCACATTTTAAAAAGGAGAGAATAATGCACAAGGTTAGGCATTTAAAATTATTTTTCAAAAAAATGTTTATGTATTGATTCTTTTTTACTGCAAGCTAATCCAAGTGCTAAGTAAATACTAAAATGTAAGGTTTATTAGTGATTAGTAAAATGTTTGTTAATATATGTAATACAAAACATTTTATTGCTGAAATTATTATTTTAAACTTCAATTCTTTTGTGATCAATTGAATAAATTGTAGAAACTATATAGTTAAAAAAATTTTATTTGTTTTTAAATGTAATCACTATTTTTAAAGTATACTGTTTTGATAAGATGGGTAATGTTCACAGAACTTAACAGTTGTTGATTTAATGTGGTGATTAAGTATCCAAGCAATTATATTGCATATTATGTCATTCTCTTCATTCTACAAGTTTGATTGAAAACATTGAAAAATTTTTGTTAAAACTTTTAAATTAATTGCTGATTTTAATATTTTAAATTAGTAAATTCAATTTTTACCCCATCTTCTATTTGCCCAATATATAACTATTTACATATTTGCTGGCTGCAATATTTTTATAACATGAACAACATAAATGATGAATTATAACCACTTAAACAAATTATTATTAGTGTTAAAGCTAATTTTGTTATTTAATTTAATTAATAATTTAAATTATTTATTGTAGACTCTATGAATATTATTCATGATATTTACTTCATTAATTTACTTGAAGCATTAGGGGAAAATTGAGGCATTCGTATCCCTCTATTTTTTAGAGGGTTAAATGGCGAATATAAAAATGAATTATGATATATATATGTATAAATTAATTTAACTGACCCTAAAATTGGTATTAATCAGTTCTAGTTTGAGTAAATTAAGGATAAAGCACCTAAAATATTTTTAAAATTCAGAGGAAAATAAGGGGTTTTTAAATTATATATATGAGGTTCCCTGAAACTATTTTCTCTTTGTCACTTTTATATATGACACAGTTTTGTATAAAGAAAATAGCTATTGTATAAAAATATTTAAAAAAAAAAAAAAAAGAAGAAGTTTATTGTAAGGAGAAGAAGCTTTATTTCGTTAAAATTAATTCATTGGGTTGATAGATATTTTATTAAATGATTAAAGTTTCGATAACATTGTAATATACATTCAAATCTTTTTCGTTTTTTATGTTGTTATAGGTACTTAAGATAAAGTGGAATAATTTTACAAATTTAAATTTTTTTTTTTTTTTATATACTTGTCTACCAATTGGTGGTATCTTTCCTTATCTTATATTCAAACGTGAACATGTATTCCAGTGTTTAAGGCAACTGAACTTTGTTTTCAGAAGAATAGTAGTGTATGTGTTATATCAAAAGATCTAACCTTTTGGTTCATAATGAAATTCAAAATAAATAGGCTGTCATAGTATTAAGTTGATTTAGCTTTGGGGCAAAGGCAAAAGAGTAGGAGCCGTTCTAGTTATATTAACAAAGTGATTTTATTGAAATTTTCCTTTCAACTATTGCAGCTAGCATATGCTCAAACTTCAAGTTGAATAGTAATTAGACTTATACATGTACTTATGTTGAAGTGGAGTGGAATCTTGCCTATACTTTATAATAGGAACCTTGAATAGATAGTGTATTTATAAATTTAAATTGTGTCGTGGTCTAGCAAAAATGTTACTATAATTCAATTTGAATGATTATTATTGAATGACTTCCATAGCAAAACAAAGTCACAACATGATTTTTTTTCTATAAATAAATGCTAAATCTCAAGTATTAAGTTCTGTTAAATAACCCAGTGCAATAAAGCAATGCCAGTTTAACTGTGTAATCGGCAATGTTTTGTTCATATAAAAATGCATAATATAGTATAATGTTTTCCTGTATAAAGATTTGTGCCTGACCCACTCACTTTGCCTTAAAATTAAAAAGTACTTCCTTAAATCTACTGTTTAAAATTTATATTTTCAATTTAATAAAAGAGAGTAGCTTTAAAAGGACAAGTGATGTTTGACTTTTGTACTAAATAGACTAGAACTGCCTTAACAAATTTCTGTCATTATTGTATTCATAAGAGCTTATTGTAAATAAAAGGGATTCATAAAATATACAATTTTTTTAATTTGAATATTAAAAATTGTTATGATTTTTAAATGTACTTAATTTAAGTACTTCAGTTATGCTAATTATAATATTTTCATTGTCGATAACAAATATAGACTGCCTGAAGAATTTGAAATTATATAGACATAAATATATATATGTATACATAAATATATTTTTACAAGTTAATAGAAGTTTTTAAAGAAATATAAAAAATGCCACTATAGACGCTCGTGCCTTCTTAAATGCACTTATTATTTTAGAATACTATTTGTACCTTAATACTAAATTAAATGCCAAATTATTAGCATTAGCAATAAATAGTAGCCTGGGCCACTGAATGTAATTATTGAAGTGGAAACAATATTTATAAATTTTATAATACACCTTTTATAGTTAAAATATTTTTGATGAACAATGAGGCATTCCAATCTACCTTAAAAACTGAATGAGAAAATTTGATTTTAAAAAATAACTTTTAAAAATTTGTTTTTGGTATTGGTTATGTCTTCTGACTTTTTAACTGGAGCATTAATAATATCTCGTTTTTGAACTTGGTGGTGCATACATTAAATTGTCAAATTTCCATCTAACCTCAATGTGGAAATTTTTATCAGCAGAATAAAAATTTCTCTACTTATTTTTGTAAATAAGACAGGTCAAGGCTCATAGATTGACCCTGGTTGCTCCATAGAATTGTGCAAATCTTCACCAACAAAATATCCTCTGTAATTGTGGATTAGAAAAGAAAATTTGTTTTTCTTTTCATATAATCTTTTTTACAAACATACTGAAATAACTTGATGGTGCATAATAATTTGGATAATAATTTGGAAATAACTTGGATAGCAGGGGATCCAGGTTCGAGTCCTGGCTGGGACAGTTAGATTTTTTTTTTATTCTGTTCCCTTGCACTAAAAATTATCTAAATTTACGTGGGATTAAAGACCACAAAATAAATAATATTTATAAAATTAATTAAACTGGATTATATGAATATTTA
>KZ807464.1:271299-294357 GCA_000696205.2 Oncopeltus fasciatus
TTTTCATTGTTTATTTACGAATATACATAAAACTGGATATATAAAATTAATATCAATTATTTTAAGAGAAAAAATACAACAAAAAAACGAGTGCCTTCCTGCGTAAAACATAGTACTCAGTCACAAAGTAATTTGTTTGATTTACCATTTTTTGGACAATTAACTCCTGCAGATGACAATAACGTATTAATCATCACGGAATAGATCCACAGTGAATGATTTAGAAAAATTTTGTATTCGGGGGAATAAATTTGTGCTTTAGTTTTAGGAACTCAATAGTCAACTAGAGGTGCCATTTTGTAAATTATTCCAACAAATGTAGTTAAGTAAATTAAATTTTTAATGTAAGTCCAATTATAACATAACTATTTTATAAATTTGCATTCTGCTTTATTTTATTGGCATTTTTCTTTTTTCCTTGGAGTTGCGGCACTGGCCGTTCTCTCCCTCATGTCATTGTAGCTCAAAGTCATAGAGCAATATATAGCAAATTACAAGATGTATGTGCTATCTTACAGAATGTAATAAGTACATAAATAATTATTTAAAAAAAATTTGCTGAGAATTAAGGTAATAAATTAAGTGATGAATGAATGTTAGACTCCTCCATACTTACTTTAACTTTATTTGGGTTAAATGTTTTAGGAATGTACAGCTTACATCATCAGAGCTGTCAGCAGAGACACTCTCTAAGGGGCTCTGATGATGGAAACTGTGCCTTTCGCAAGCAGCCCAGCCCAAGGAGACTCAGGAGTTATGGCTTAGCTGCTTTCGGAAGACACAAATCTGACTTCTAAGAGGCTCTGATGAAGGAAGATGTACATTCCGAAACCAGACAAGCTCATATGTATTTGAAGTAAGTGTGTAGAATGCGTGTTTAATAGAATAATAGAACTCATTAATCTATTACAAATAAATACTAGCTTAACCTCTATATAACTATAACTAGTTATGTAGTTATTCCCTTGATGAAGTGACTCAAAAAATTCTTCAAAAAATCTTTGATTGTACACACAAGGCGCAAAAAAAAAAAAAAAGTAATCATTCAAACTCGTAAACAATAACATATCCATATTTTTAATAATTATTTGTTATTTTGATTTTATATGATCTCTAATAGAAAGCGAATCATTGATATATCTTTTTTTAAATAAATAATTGAATTATAAAAATTTCCACACATTACAATCTGTTTTATAATATTCCGCTAAGACAGAATAGGATCTTGACTATGAACACTAAAAAGGGAAATAATCTAAAAGGTTATTTCCACCACCAATGAATATAGAACTATTATACCTTCTATTTTCCGTCTTCATTGGTTTCTGCAAACCATCTTCTGTTGGCGAGCGCCAGTGACAGTGTATGCGCCAGAAGATGGATAATGTCCGAAAGCGCTCGCCAACAGAAGATGGTTTGCAGAAACCAATGAAGACGGATAATAGAAGGTATGAAAATACTAAAAAGGGAACTTATTAGACCACTTACCGCTAAGGGGAGGGGCTATTACCGATAAACACGCCATTTTAAACGCTCATGGACTGGGTTGTGTTCCTCAATAAATTCTCTGCCATTTGCGGGATTCTAACGCGTAGGAGTTCTACACGAATCCCTTGGACTAGAAGAGCTCCCTTTAAACTTTATTCCGCTAGTTAGCCTGTAGTACCTCTAAAGGTGACGAGAAGAGTGGATATTATCTTCAGTCTTACCTCCATCTGCTACCGGCATGGTCCAATCCGAGAAGAGCTGATCCTTGCTTGCCAAAATTTCTCTTATTCTTTAAACTGTAGGTAAGCCCTTTCCTTTCATCAAGCTGAACGAAAAATATAAAGAATTATAGTAAGTACAATTAAAAACTTTTTTTAAATATATATATATATATAGAAAGCATTGAATAAGTGGGACGAGAAATCACTGCTATGTTCCTAAATATAGGAAAAAACTTACTTAAGATTTTTCTTTTAGTTGTTCTGAAACATTATGCTTATTAATTACCACCTGAAAGCGTACTCTGTGGTATTGTTATTGGTGTAATTTAACAGGACCTCATTTGTATGTTACGCTCCTTAACAGGACTTTAAAATTTATATTCTTCGGTCTACAGGACTTCATTATTATTCTTCGTATTTAAGATAGGGCAAAGTTATTCATTGATTAGAGCACTATAGTCTTGAGCTAAAGGTTTTGGGTTCCATATTAATAGAGCACAGTTTGATTTCTTTCTACGAACCTTTTTGTAATAGTCAAGAGGATTCCTGGTGTGCTCCTGGGAATACCTAGCCCTAATTGGGTATCACTTTTAGCTGAATAAAGAACAAATTAAGCGGCCAGAACAGTGTAATGTCCACAAACATTTTCTAGAGTGCCGTAGGTAGAGAATAAACACATCCTGTTAAACACATGTGATTCTTCTTCCTAGGTCTCTATGGCCTGTAGCTGGATTGTTTTTTATTTTTATTTTATTTATTTATTTTATAATTTCCCAAATTTATGTCCAATTACTCACTATATGTCAGTTATAGTGATATGAAACAGTAATTGAATTAATTAATTCGCCATGACGATCAGTTTATTTACACCATCACTAATATTTATTTCCTAAAATTGTGAAATTTAACAATATTCCTTTACCACTCTCAAAATCCGATCGTTACCCGGGGTTCCATCTTGACTCACGACTCACATAGGGTGGACATACTAAAATTAAAAGACAAGTACTCAATCGGCTATATGGACTTCTGTACATACTCATGAATAAAAAATCCAATTTTACGATAGAAAACAAACTGACGCTCAACAAAATATTACTACGACCAATCTGGACTTTCGGACTAGAAACTGGGGTGCCGCCAAGCCTTCCAACATTCAAAGAATCCAGTATTTTCAATCTAAAACCCTGAGAATAATAAAGCTCCCTATTATGTATCCAATTCATCCCTTCACCACGATCTTAATATCCCTCTTGTTCAAGACTTTGAATTATTTGAATTTGAATTTGAGTCAATTTCTTCCCGCTTCAGCCTTTTCCACAGTAAACTGCCATACATTCCTAATCCACTAGCACAGACCATGTCTTCCAACTCCAACCCCTACAACCCTCCCTGTCAACTCAAACGAAGATGGCCCCGTGATCTCCTGGGGACCTAGTCTGTAAATAATTTGAGAGTTGTGTCATTGGTCACCTTCTCTCCTCACGTGATTGACATTGAATGTCACTTTTACTTCATTGTGATCAAATTACAAAATGTTTTCATTGTTTATTTACGTACTTATTCGATGTAATTAGTAAATTTGCAGTAAAAGTAGTAAGTAAAATGTAGCAAGCGAGAATAATTAGTAGACGTAATCTTTAGTTTAGCGATGAAAATAAACACACACATTTCTTTATTAATAAACACGAATATTTCAGTAGTTACAGGCTGAAATTGACACAATTAGGAAGTGGGTATTATCTGAATCTTTAATTTTACAGCCTGGAAGCCAAAATTAGTTGTCATTCTAGTGGAATTAAGTATGTCGCTATTACAAGGAAAAATAAAGGATGGGTTGGTCATTAAACAAATAGTGAGGGATTACCTAAAATAACAAGTGCGAGTAAAAAATGTCTTTTCGCTTCAGCTTGTGCAATGTTTAAATGAGGCAGTGTAACTGAACAAATATTTGATTAATAATAAAATATATATTATATAGAAGTTAAAAAGTTAAATTATAAATATCCCTCAACAACGCTGAGAAATTCGCTTAGTGTAAGCAGCACCAGCGTGTCGGACCTTATTTTCTAATCTATGGTCACCTGAGAATAACATCTCGTTTCAGTTATTTGAAGGGGGCGCGCTTTCCAATAACAATTGTACCAAAAATTTGAAGTTTCCCTAACAGATGTCTAGGGAGAAATATATGATATGTGCCCGTTTATCAACAGATTTATATATTTAAAATCAACTTACGTAGCCAATGCCTCTTAACTTCTTACGACCTGTATAATAATTTGTATCCACTGAAGAGATACCTTTCAACAGATTGGATTTTTTGGGGAAAGTAAACGGAATTTTTTCAATTTCTTCCTTGCTGGAGATGAAAAATAACAAATTGTTAAAAGTATTAATACAAATAAAATAATCGCTTAAAACTTCAGTGAGCCTTACAATATGTTAAAACAGAAAAAATTAAATTAACATATAAAATATAAATAGAATAACAAATATAAACATTTATAAATACAATACAAATACAGCTTCTTGTTAACTTTGTTGGTCTTAAGAAAAAACAATCTGAAGTGACCGCTACTCAACTCAAGCATAAGTTCCGAATAACATATAGGAACATATTTCAATTAAATTGTGGGATAAATGGAGAAACTGTTGCCAATCCGTGACTTTAATATATGATATGGTCCAGCATATTTTCTCCCCTCATCCCACTCACAAAATTTTTGGTGGCTGATCTTCCAGAAAAGTCTGTGTTGTAGTGACGTCACTAACCAATGGTCGGTTATAGACGTCATTGTTTGCCCAGATATCCACAATTAGGAGTATTAACTGATTAAACAAAGAAAGGCTTTAATTTCTATTAATAATTCCAAGCCCTCTTGTAATATACTAAAATTCATATTGTAAATACTAAATAATATAGTATTATTTAAATATTCACTGATCAATTGAAGGACAAAAATATATATTTTGAGATTGTGCCTATTTTTGATGTATCCCTTCTCTACATTAATTTAAATATCCTAGTGTGATTTTTATCTAGCAAGGTTTTGAGTTTAATGATAAAAACAACTGAATTGCAAACAGAATCTATTTTGTCAAAACGATTAATAAGAACTATAATCCTAAACTAAGAATATAACACACTACTTTTCTTATAAGCTAACAACAGATAATAAATTAAGGAATTGTTAAAAAAAAAAAAAAAAAAAAAAGCTAAATTAGAGATATAGAATTTTTTTGTGGTATTTAATCCCTTATAAATTTTACTAATTTTTAATGCAAGGGAGCAGAATAAAAAATCTAACTGTTCCAGCCAGGACTCGAACCTAGATCTCCTGCTAACCCGGCAAGCGCGTTATCCTATTACGCTACCGGGCATTTCCCCCGTGCATTAATTGATTTAAATTTACGTGGGATTAAAAACCACAAATAAAATTAATATTTATAAATGAAAATAAAAAGTCGATAAATAGCTCAACAATGTCAGCTCCATCGAGCATAAGACGATGCATTCGTCATTCTCGTAGGTTAGACTTCCGCTTGTGTGTTGGGCGTTTTATATTTTAATAAGCAATGGATAGCATACATATATTATCTTGTAATTTGATGACTTAAAATAAATGTACATGTATAAAAATAATATAAATAAAATAAAAGAAAGAAAAAATATAATGAAATAAAAATAAAATTAACAATAAATAAATAAATGGTCATCACTGTGCAGGGAGAAGGGGCCCATCGACCCCACTCCCAATAAGTTTAGGCATTAAGGCCCAGGAGGTTGCGAGGCCATCTCCGTTTTAGTCGCCGGGGAGGATTGTGAGGATTGGAGTCCGACGACAGGGATTGGGCAAAAGGATTGGGATGAAATTGGAGTTTACTATGGAAGAGTTTGAAGCGGGTGGAGATAAGGTCTTTGACAAAAGGAATATTAACTATATCCTCTAGCGTAATAGGATAACGCGCTTGCCCGGTTAGCAGGAGATCCAGGTTCGAGTCCTGGCTGGGACAGTTAAATTTTTTATTATTTTTCATTGCACTAAAAATTAGTAAATTAGAGATATTCTGAGCTATTATAGAAGAGTTCTTATCACTGACTGAGTCTGATATAGATGTAACTGAATTATTGCTGTCACTGACTTGTGACTCTGACTAGCCCACTCCAGGTGCCCCTTTGTATAAGAAGTTAAAACTGGCCTAGTCCTTCAAGAAGAGCGAGCGTGGCACTTTCAAGAAGGGTTCAGATGTGAGAAGTAATAGCCGATGGCCCATTAGTATTTAGTTTAGGCGGGAATGGTCTGCTTGCCCAAACATATGTGCATTAAACAAATCAAACCAAATAAACAGTAGAATGAAAACAATTTGAATTTACTATGCCTATCTAATTGACGAGCAAAAATGAATGAATAACAATTATCACACACCTTGTGTTCATATATCGTTCACATATGTACAAGTATATGTTTATACAAGTCTTATCCATAAATGCCTACTCATTATATGAAAAACAGCATTTCCACATATAATTGTGTAAAACATATGAGTATATATATACTCCNTATATATATATATATAATCATTGGCTGGTACGAAATAGGCCCTCGATATGAACAGATTAGATTTCCTGGAGTAAAAGTATATTTAAACTTATTTATTTACTACGTCTTCTCCGAAGCTCCTCTTCACCACAGATTCACCATTAAACTATAAAGCTTCCTGGTATATAATCTTTATGGTATCAAATTAGATGATGTTAATAAACATAATGTAAGAATAAAAAATAAAAAAAGTATACAATCTAATAGGCTGGTTCCACAATATATCTCTAGAAATCCATCTACATAGGCTGTATTCCACGTCCTAATGGCTTCCCAAGTCATCTAAAGGGTTATTATAACTACCAATGAATATAGAACTATCATACCTTCTATTATCCGTCTTCATTGGTTTCTGCAAACCATCTTCTGTTGGTGAGCGCTTTCGGACATTATCCATCCTCGTGGCCGAATACATGTGTTCCCTGTCACTGTCTGTATTCAACTGTGTTTGTATTCTGTGGGTTTGTCAGATGCGTCAGGTGAAAGAGTCGTTTAGCTATAACGGTTGCTATGTCGGCGATAAGGTCTGTCAAACGCGAGAGTTATAAGGGTCCGTTGAATACAGACAGTGACAGTGAATACATGTATTCGGCCAAGAAGATGGACAATGTCCGAAAGCGCTCGCCAACAGAAGATGGTTTGCAGAAACCAATGAAGACGAATTACAGAAGGTATGATAGCTTCCAAAGTCATTAGGAAGTGAAAGACAGCCAGTGAAGACGGATTCCTAAAGGTTCACTGATTATAAAGCTTTCTATAGAACAAAAGTTATTTATTTATGTACTTCAATAAGATTTGTTAAACGGCGCCAAACTTAAGATATAATCAAAACAAAAAATTAAACACTTCAGCCAACTAAAATTGCTTTACTTTTACAGCGGTTAGAGACAAGTAAATTTCAAGAGGATCGGAGATATTACTAAACTAATTAATATAGGTTTTTTGTTGGTGTTCGGCCAAGTTTGATCCAAAAAATACAATTTAAAAAAAATAATCCTTTTTTAAAAGTTGCATTTTTTGGATCAACCTTGACCGAACCCCAATAAAAAACCGCTACTATTAATATATTTTATAATTTATATGCTGTACAACTTATATGCTTTTTCACACAATCATATAAATCGCCATATATTTTAAACAATTTTATGATTACCTCTTAGTTTCTATTCCTTTTTTTTCTGTTGATTTCGTATCATTTTTTGAAGTTTGGTCACCACTTTTTTTTTGTGGAGCCTTGACTATAGCTTTTGTATTTTGTTTATTAAATATTTTTATGGATTTGTCACTGAAACAATAACAATAAAAATCAGTTTTAAAGTCTTCCAATTAAAACAAATAAATTTTTTACTCTATGGTATCTAATTAATATTAATAAAATGTACTAACTAATATTAATTATACTGTATGCAAAGCATTTTTTATCAGTGTAAACCAATTAAAAACCAAAAGAAAAACAATGGTATTGAAACAAAAATAATTGAAAATCATGCTCCTAAGGGGAAATNATTCCTGAACATCAATATACTTGTTCCAACGAGATTCCAATTTAATAATTCCATCTTTCAAGTAAAAATATGGAAAGGGTGCAAAATACGCTTCCACAGAGGTTATGACCTCATCATTTGGTGAAAAACGCATCCCACTCGTGGGATCATCTAAGATCTGGAAACAGATGGTCTAAAAGATTATAATAATAATCAGAATTTATTGTTTTATCAGTAAGAAAATAAGCCACAAACAAAATTCCTTTCACATCCCCCCCCAAAAAACTCATGTTAACACCTTCTTGGCCGGTTTCGGGACATGAACTCGTTTCGGAGCCCCAAGAACCAGGTCCATCGATAGTGAGTAATCGACGCACAAAATCATTTCCTTTATCCTTTCTTGAACGCTCTCGAAGTAGCATTCGAATGTGTTTTTGTTCCATTGTCAGGAATGTGTCTCCCATTGTGCACACATCTTTCTGAAACCCAATACTTCCAATACTCTTAAATATTGCTTACATTGCCTAATGACATACTAAATATTTTTCGCATCTCGATATCTTGTATTTTTTTCAAGACTTCTGGTGTTTTTGTTTGAATTGTCCTCAGGATTTGTACCACGTTTAAATTCAGTAACCCACCTTTCTACTGTTAGAATTGAAGGGAAGAGTACTTAAAAACTTTCTACATTTATTTATACATTTCGTTTGCTTTTAAACCTTCCAAAAATACAAATTCAATCACTGCACGATACTTGATTTTTTCCATTGTAAAGAGAATACCGAGACACGTAGATATTATTCTTATTAAACTTTTATTTATTTATTACATTATGTTAAATTAAAACATTTTGTAATTTGATCACCATAATGAATTTAAAAAAAATGACATTCAATGTCAATCACATGAAGCGAGGTGACCAATGACACCACTCTCAAATTATTTACAGATTATGTCCCCAGGAGGTCACGGGGCCACCTTCATTTGGGTCGACGGGGAGGGTTGTAGAGGTTGGAGTTGGAAGACATGTTCTGTGCCAGTGGATTAGGATGGTATGGCAGTTTACTGTGGAAAAGAGTGAAGCGGGGAGAAATGAAGTCTTGAACAAAAGGTATATTAAGATCGTGGTGAAGGGATGAATTGGATACATAATAGGGAGCATTTGCAATTATTCTCAGGGTTTTGGATTTAAAGGACTGGATTCTTTTGATGTTGGAAGGCTTGGAGGCACCACAGATTTTTACTTCGTAAGTCCAGATTGTTGGCAATAAGGTTTTGTAGAGCATCAGTTTGTTTTCTATCGTAAAATTGGATTTCTTATTCATGAGTCTGTACATAAGTCCATATAGCCGATTGAGTACTTGTCTTTTAATTTTATTATGTTCTCTCCATGTAAGTCGTGAGTCAAGATGGAACCTAAGGTAACATACGGAATTTGGTTGTGGTAAAGGAATATTGTTAAATTTCACAATTTCAGGGAAGTCTATCTTCCGCAGTTAGAAATTAACTTAAACGCATTTTGCTTCATTGATTTTTATTCTCCATTTGCCACACCATTGTTTGATTTTTGTGAGGTGATCTTGTAGGTTTTAGAAGCAGTTTTAGGATCGGGATGGGAGGAAAGGATAGCTTTGTCGTCCACAAATAGAGCTAAGATACTTGGATGGACAGGGATGTAAGCAGTGTACAGGATGAATAGGATAGGTTCATGCTCTCTTCGAATAATGCTAAAAGAACTGAATAGAAAACTCCAAAGAAATTCTCTTGAACACTAATCTTATGTTACATATATAATATAGAAAATGTGGATGGAAAACGTCTTCTGTATTATCTACTCACCTCTGGGAAAAATCAGGCTATGCTTCTGACCTGGGGCTCAAACCCTCGGAAAGAACTCCCCGAGGACCCTGGCTATAAGGTAATAAGATGTAGTAAAAGGAATTTGGGGGATTTTGAGGTGGGAAATCATAGGTGCTATGGCCAATATTATTTTACACTCAGATGATTTATCTTCTTCTATATAAGCCATGCTTACTAACTATACATGATTCCAAACAATTAATGAGAGGGAATAGAATAAAAAATCTAACTGTCCCAGCCAGGAATCGAACCTGGATCTCCTGCTATCCGGGCCGGTGCACTTGCCAATTGTGCTACCAGGAGGCGCTAGGTATTTCATTCAATTCCCTCTACATTGGCAAAAGCCTAACCTACGAGAAAGACAAGAACTTCGTCTTACACTCGAAGGAGCTGACATTGTCAAGCTNTCCTATCCCCTAAAACCAGTAATCTCCCACATGAGAGTTATAGATTCATTGTAGGATACCCGTTAGGAATCACTGAGGATGGAAATCTGTGATGGTCATCATCAGCAGAGATGATGTGATTAACATCTCTTAAGCTCTCTGCAATTCTTTATAAATACTTTATATACATGATTCCTATAATTATAGGAATTATATTTATTCTTGTTTTTTTCTCATCTCAAACAAAGATGGTTTTCGACTTCCCAAATACGAGGATCCTGTACAGACACGCTCATCCCACACAAAGTATTATATGATTATTTTTTTTAAAATTCTGTGCATCAATAAATGCAATACCTATTTATATATAATGAAAGTATTGCAATTATAAACATAATAGTACACTACCAGGAGTTTACTGGCTTTCTCTCTTCACGAGTGAGGGTTGCAACATTATTACAGCTTGAGTCTGGGTTTAAGTTTCTCTCTAATCTGGACAAGAAACAAAAATAATTTTTTTTATATGCTTTTGCAGCTGTGTCAGACATGAAAAAATGTAGTTTTTAATAATTGTAGCATTTCTTAGTCTATGATTTATTTTAATGAAATATATGAATGAATTACAATTCAAAATAATTACTGGAATGCCATTGATTATACAATTTTCAGGGTTTGAAGTATATAATATTTTTTCTACAAAACATTGTTTTTAACAATAAATTTTTTAAAATCCATCATCCATCATAATACATTTGGGAAAATAAATTATTTTCATTAATTTTGTTAAAATGAATGACACTCACTGCGTTATAATTCCTTTGATTATATATAATAAATGGAACTAAATATTTATTAAATAGAAATATATAAAGCACATTATTATATGCTAAATTTTATAGAAAGATATTGAAAAAATAAGGTCGATGAACTATGAGACTTATTTTTGAATTGTAATATTTTTAAAAATGATAGACATAATAAAGCTTCTGATACAGAAAGGACCTGAAGAAGGTAGCTCCTATGTTGAACTTTGCCCCTGCTGCCTTCAATACAATTTATTAATGAGGCACTCCTTGTCATCATCATCATCATCATGAGTGACGGAAGCAGGAATAATGGGTGTCTCTGTCAAGACTGTTAAAATCCTGCACCCATTGATTACAACAATCTTGTATCCACAAAAAAGGGTTACATTTATTGTATAATAAATATACTGGATACTGCAGAAGCTCCAGTTCTCCCAGAGTGTCATGGATCATGAGATGTGACATGCAAATTTGCCTTGAATTAAGTGGAAATTATTTAATAGCGTTTAATTTTTTTGGGATTCTATCACATCAAAAATATCCATCCATGAGTTTAGAGTGGCACACACACACACTAGAGCTCGATAGTAGCTCTATAATAATTCTTGTGTCTTCAGCTAATAAAATCCCATAACATATATGGCCCACATGGACTATATGACCCATAGCCTACAAAGTTGTGTCCTACATAGCCTACATGTTATCTGTGTTACAGCCATCTTAATATATTGGATTTTGTTAGTTTTATCTTTTCTTGGACAATTTTTCTGTGCGTAGTTCATGAAATATTACTTTTATTTAGATTATTAAGAGAGGTATATTAGCCGAAGCATTGAAAGAATCCATAGAGAAATAAAAATTCATAGAAGGATCTATTTAAACTATCTGTTTGCTATTTAATTTGTATTTGAAATATATTTCACAAATACGAACAGATTTTGTTAGTTCAGGGATTTTGAAAATGTTTTTTCTAAGCACTAATGTAAGTTCTTGGTTGATAGGAATTAGTTCTCGCTAAGATTAGATGGAAGAGGCTCATTTCGACGGCACTAAATGATTCATATAGAGGATCATTTATTACAAGTTTTTTTTAAAATTTGTTATTGCTGTTTTGGTTTGCACAGAAAAATGAATTTCAACTATTAAGTCGCCAAAATTGAGCAGAGATTGATTTTTATCCTTTTAATGGCAATCTGGATAACTAATCAACAAACCCTCAGGTTATCTGGAACCATACAAGATTTTGTTCTAAGACATGAACTAGAACAATTTCCAGAACTGTTTTAAGATTCAGATGAGCTCAAAACACGAAAAAGGGAAAGTTAAAATTTATTTTCCGTTGGTACAAGATTGAGTAAGAAGAATAAAAACAAGGTAATCCATAGCTCTCAATGTTTAAGTCCCCATCAAACACTGCATTCTGTAATAAATTCTGAAGAGGATATTACTTAAGTATATAGTTTCATATTTAGAATCATTAATGTTAAAACAAACAAGAATAATATAAAGTGTACAGTTAATTTAAATGTAGAAATAAAAACCAACTTTGTTTTAAGTTTTATTTTTTGAATTAACAAAACTGAATTTTTGCAAGTCTTACCTATCTCATCCCATGGGCCCAGAAATTTTCCAGGTTAGTGCCCATGGATTCAACCGTTAGACTATATTCAGAAAAATTCTTAAGCTTTAAGAATAAGACTGTATGTCCCAAAAATGATCAGCTTTTGTTGAGAAAAAAAATAGAAAGCCAACAACGCTCTAAATTCTATATTTTCTTCTTTTTAAATGCTAAGCTTTTTGGAAACAACACTCCTATCCCCTAAAACCAGTAATCTCCCACATGAGAGTTATAGATTCATTGTAGGATACCCGTTAGGAATCACTGAGGATGGAAATCTGTGATGGTCATCATCAGCAGAGATGATGTGATTAACATCTCTTAAGCTCTCTGCTCTTGTCAAATTAAAATTATAGAAATTAGAGCCAAAATGGTTTCCAATTTCAATACTTGCCAGAATAAATTCGCCCCAGTGCATTAAAAAAAAAAAAAAAAAAAAAAAAGCTAGGTTGATTGAAATTATAGATTTTACAGAACTTCTATAAAATTATAGAATTTATTGAACTGCAAAATACTTACTCCAAGGTAATAGTACTTTGATTTTGCAACAGAGAAGATAACTTAGTCTTCTTCAGAATAGAACTTCCAATAAAAGCATGGCCAAGATAAGACAATTGGACACACTTATCAGGGAAGTGCTTTTGCTTTCCAAATTTTTTATAAACATCCCAAAGAGAATCTGAGGATAAAAATCAGTTTTAAAGTCTTCCAATTAAAACAAATAAATTTTTTACTCTATGGTATCTAATTAATATTAATAAAATGTACTAACTAATATTAATTATACTGTATGCAAAGCATTTTTTATCAGTGTAAACCAATTAAAAACCAAAAGAAAAACAATGGTATTGAAACAAAAATAATTGAAAATCATGCTCCTAAGGGGAAATGGAAAAAAGGACCAAATGCTTACCTTATCACTATCTCTGGCCACTGGCATTGACTCATTTAAAATTAATTTAATTTAGAATTTAAGAAGCAGCTTCTTTGCAGGAACTCTTTGAAAAACAAGAATTACCAATTAAAATATTTTTTAAAGATACATTCAGTATTTCAAAAAAGAAACAGGAGACTAATTGAAAATGTGTCAAAATCAACTTCACATTTACTTGACCTAAGACTGGCACGTAATTTTGAGCTGGATTTGACAAAAATTATCAGTAAACATCATTTGTTTTGTTGTTAAAAAATGTTTATCTCTTGAAATGAAAGAGGAGGCTCCGCAGAATTTAAGTAATAAAATTCTTAAATTCTTCATCAAGAAATAATATTAACGTCAACATAAATGTTCGAAATTTATATTTTACAATTATTATGTTCAATAACCTTTTACATAATACCATTTTTTCTCTAAAAGTTTATTTTAAAGTTCCATCCCCCTCCCCTTCATCCCACTTTTTTTTTTTTTTTTTTTTGTGAAAAATGAATTTATTCAATAGAACATCTAAATACTGAAGTTGTTTTTCATATTTTAATAGTAGAAGGGCCGAACTACCCTCAAATTTATATTCTTTAATATGTTTCTTAATAAGCGATGTCATAAAACATTTATGGAATACAATTGCTAGTAATTTGCAACCTAAAACTAATACATTCTATAACTTCTTTGTAATTATAAAATTAACAACAATTTTTTTTATAAAACAGACGAATTTCCAATTTAGTATTTTTCTGATATCCCACACTCCCATGACAAATTTCAGCTATTAAAGAACTCACCTAAAAGTAGGCTTAATAATAAACCTTATTTTTGGTATTTTAAGAATTGTGGGCGCTGGAAGTTTTCTAGATATACACACAATATGTATTAAACGGATAAGTATCAGTGAAAATTGAAAATTTTTAGTCAAATTTCGTGTCATGGTACCTACATGTATTGCATGATTTTCTTACGGCAAATCTGCTAAAATTAAGATATCTAAATAAAATATCTTTTATATTATTATTAACTACTAAAAAGTTTTTTTTACTAAGAGTTAGAGTCAGGAAGCATTTTAAAAGTAATAATGGTGGAATTATATTCAACAAATATAAAATGGGTTACAATCATCGAAGTGTATTGGTGAACAAATACAAGAACTACACCACTACACCCTCAATCTGAATATCAGTGAGACTGGGGCCAGTTCCTTCACTTATTCTTCATTTATTATAGCTCGAATTTGTCAATGAGACTACCTGACAGACTCCTGCAAATGTGTTGTTTAGTGGGGAACTTCATCTACCATGTGACTTAAAGTTTGAATTCAAGCTAGGAAAAAGAGCTGTAAGAAGTGTTAGTGTCTTAAACTGATTTGAATGCAGTTGAGCTCACATGAACAGCTAAACATGATCTTGCATACTGTGTTAATCAAAATCTGAATATTTCTGAAAAGATACTATCTAAATTATGTTGATGGGAAAGCATTGTTTTCTTTTCCAATTTAAAACACACTAAATTTTAAATTTGATGTTAGACAAGTTTTCATAGAGATGTAAAATAGAATGTAACAAAGACCATAAATTATTTCATTATTGCATTTTTGGGTAAAAAAAAAAAAAAAAAAATATAATAAATTTTTTTCGTATAGTAATAGTCATATTGACAACTGTTATTTGCGATAGTAATTTATAGAACTAAAAGAAAGGAAAATTTTAATAATTTACAGTAGAGAATTTGGGGGGGAGGGGTTTGGTAAAGGTTTATCCAAAAAAATGCTATATAAAAAATTATTATTCATTATTTTAAAATTCTCTACGAATTANAAAAAAAAAATAATAAAAAAGACTTTATTAATTTTACTAGCCTTATATTTGAACTAAATGTATTCAAGAAATTTATAAGGAGACCTACCAATGTTCTTCAAAATTTTAGAGGAGACTATCCCTTCGGTTACAAGATTCACTATAATTTCTTTGAATGGAGGGCTTAGGGTAGGCGAGAGCAAGAGAAGGGCTCCAGGAGGTAGTCCTGATTCCCTCAGTACTCTTTCTAAAGGGAGCACTTCTCGTCCATATCTACAAGAAATGGAGGGAAATTATTTCAGGCTGTAAGCCAGTTGTCATAAATTTTAAAGAAAATTGTAGCATTGAAAAAAATGAAGACCATCTGTGTGATGGAGTGGCACTGCTCTCTATAAGAAATTTCAAGTAATCCTCCTCTTCTATACAGCCTTTCTTTTTCTTTTAAAAACGATTTGTTAAATTTCATTAAGGAAAATAAATTATTGTGGCTTATAGATCGTTAAATTAAAATTATTAGTAAAACCCTCACTCCTAATTGTTTAATTTTGTTGAGAACCTGCCACATTTCTTTTATCAATAAATAAATCAAGGATGAAATGCATTGCTTTAAATTTTATGTCTACTGAAAGAAAAAAAACTTTTTTTGCACTTTACAGTTCAGTAAATCCCCACACTTGTTGGTCTGATTTCACTTAATACCGAACCTAGACTTTTGTTTTCCATTCAAAAATAATTTGCCAAATTTAATTTATAAAATTCTTGAACACAGGAGCTTTGTAAACTAAATGGATTTCAATCAAAAATAAATTCATTCAACAGTTTGCAACAAAAGACTAGATTCCAAATTTGGTTTCCAGACAATGACTTAATTGCAGTGGCATTTGATACCACTAATAGAATTGTTGAAGTAAGTTATTTTTTATCTGAGATAAAAAAAATTTACATTTTTTTAATTTTTGACTCTACAGTATATATTTTGCCTTTCCAATTTTCAATGTTGTTTTGATCTTGCTGTATTGTGAACAATCCAGATAAAGATTCTTTATTAATAATTATGGCTACTTTGTGGCTATAATACTATATATTTCAATGTAGCTAGCTATACCATTGAATGCATGAAATTTGATTTATTCCTTGAATTAAGAAATCATCCAAAATTCATAAGATTATTTAAAAGTAAAATAAACAATTAGTTCAAAAGGAGAGTTTTTTGAGCATAGAGATTAAGAGTAGATTTTTTTGTTAGGGTTTGGTCAAGATAGATCTAAAAAATACAATTTAAAAAATGTGTACTTATTAATTATCTGCCAAAATTTTGGCTTTTAATGTTTTTAATAGTATTTTTTAGGATCTACCTTGATCGAAACATCCACCACCACAACAAAAAAAATCTACTAATAAACATAATTAGGATATGGAGAGGTATTTATTCGCCCCCCCCCCAAAATAACATTGCTTACTATTTTTTATATATAAAAAGTTCTATTATATAATTTTGCAAAGGTAAATTACGCTATTCATTTATGATTTTGATAGTTTTAAGGTAGTAATAGCTTAGGAGCACAGTTCTTGCAAATGTTAGTGAAATATTTCAGAAATGACAAATTTTAAAACTTGATTACTACCAACAAAATGAACTCTGATCAAAACAATAAAATTTCTCTCCTATTATTTTTCCCCACATTTAGAGTTATGTAATCAAATTTCTAAACACTTTATAGGAGTGTAATCTTATATGTAAACATTCCTAAACCCAAAAGTAAGAGAAAACTACAAATTTTAAAGAGTACCTGAGGATGTAATCTTCTGAATTGTATTTGAATTTTTCACAGACCTTATTCAAAACCTAAAAAATAAAACTCAATGAAATAAACATTCCTTTCAGGCACAAACACTGGAAGGTTAAGTAAATAAAATTTACCATTCAGAATTTAAAGAAAACTGAAAGATTATCCATTTAATATTAAATAAATGTATAATTGTGTTCACTTAACCATTGATAAATTGGAAGTAAAATTACTCAATATTGTATAAATTTTAACTACTTTCTGTAAAACAAGTAAATAGGAAGAATTGTTGAAAACTATAAAATAGTGTAACACACTATTAAGTAAATCTAGGGTGATTTTCTCTTAAAATAAAATATATGGGATTTCCAATAAAAAGTGAAAATTTTAAAATAATTTCCCTATAATTTGAAGAGATTTCCACTAAAATTTAAAACAAACGATTTTAAAAAATGAAATAAATGAAAAATCCGATACACAAATATAAGTTATTGGAAGGAAGACTCAGAAGTTTATTTCTTCCATAGTAACAAAGCTAATATAAATATTTAATCTTCTATGGTTTAGCTTCAAAGATGTATTTAGTTGGATCTCGAATGTTTTGTTTGTCAAGACTAACCAAAACCCCTAAATAAAAAAGGATTGTCACAAAGGGGCAGTGTAATCTGACCAGATTACCCATGTTTCATTAGAGATTAAGAACTAAATATACAAATTGAAATAGAGCTATAGAGAACAATGAGTGTACAAGTTTTATGTTAGCTAAAGTCAGATCTGGAAGAAGATATTATGATCATAAATTTTGGTTTTCCACTAAACCCCTCTCTCCCTAATCCAATTTCAACCAAAAATGAATAATTTTAAAGACTTACAATAAAAAGCTTAAATACTGAATTTGTTTAATATATTTTAAAAATTTGAGGTTCTGCCAAACACCCAAAATTACATTCTTAAATATATTTCTTATATAATATATATATTAAAGAATATAAATGCTATTAAATTACATTTTACACCAACTTTGCTCTATACATTTTTTCCATAACTCTAAATGATAACATAGATATGACAATTGTAAATTTTGGTATCCCTCTCTTCCCAAACGATTTCAGTCATTAACAAACTCATCCAGTGTTTTGCAAAAATAAGCTTTCATAAAAAAACTCTCATACCTTCTATTCTCCGTCTTCATTGGTTTCTGCAAACCATCTTCTGTTGGCGAGCGCTTTCGGACATTGTCCATCTTCTGGCCGACTACATACGTTCACTGTCACGGTCTGTATTCAACTGTGTTTTTCTGTGTGTTAGTTGTGTCAGGTAGCTGTAGGGGTCACTTTTGTCGGCGATCAGGTCTGTTGCATCTGCGAGTTATGAGGGTCAGCGTCCATTATTCCAGGTATAAGTTGAGGTAGGGATTAGTTGTAATCCCCTTTGNCGTGTGTGTGAATATATAAACACTTTATTGGACCATATTTTTAGCATCCCATATGAAGGATGAGAGAATATTAATTTTTTGAAAGTTTTGTCATGGTACTGATGTGAATAGCATGATTTCCATTTATGAAATCTGATATTAGTGCTTTTTATATATAAAAAATAGTAAGCAATTTTTTTTTTGGGGGGGGGGAGAGGGGGGCAAATAAATACCTCTCCATATCCTAATTATATTGATTTTACTTTTAAATAATCTTATGAATTTTGGATGATTTCTTCATTCAAGGAATAAATCAAATTTCATGCACTCAATGTACTACATGTTGTAGTATTGTAGCCACAAGGTAACAATAATTATTAATAAAGAACCTTTATTTGGATTGTTCACTATATGTCATAGACCAAAACAACATTGAAAATTGGAAAGGCAAGATGTATACTATATAGTCAAAAATAAAATCTTTGTTTTGATCTGTGATAAAAAATAACTTACATCAGCAATTCGATTAGTTGTATCAAATGCCATTGCTAATAATTCATTGTCTGGAACTTCTATGTTAAAACTAATAAGTTCCATTTGAAGTGAAGATGTAACAATAAATTTATGGGTTTTATAGGGTTATCTTCTTGTAACTTGGAAACCACATGTTTTAACCTGCATATTTCTCATAAACTCTTAGTAAATATAATTTGTGTCATTATTTTACTATTAGATTAATAATAATTTTTATTTTAAATATGAATGCATTCTTTTATTTTTAAGTCCCTTGAAGTAATTCTTTAGATATCAGAAAGGCGACTGTGTATAAGTCAAAGCTAATCTTATTTAAATTTGAAATTTATTCTTAAAATTGTGAGTAGAGATATAGAGAGCTTTATTTATAGATGGACAAATATTAGAGAATGGACAGAGAAAAATTGCAAAAATATTTGCTTTACTGTGCTTTAAACATAAGGTAGAAATACCTAAGGAAATTTCTAGTATAACAAATATTTTATGAATGTGGCATAAAACTAAAGTTATTTTGCATCTATGCTTAAAGAAGCCAATTCTCTGGCTGCTTCACTTTCTAAGAAAAAAAAATTAATTACTTATGATTTTTTTAATGATTTAGAAAGTTCAAATGCAAATATTCATTAGAGGAATTCACTTAGATTACAAACATGTCCCATTAAAATATTATATATATATATATATATAGTCTATATGAGTTCTAGTATCTAGAATTTAAAAAATATAAAGCGGGTGGTTTTATGGAAAACCAACTATAATTGGTGCTATGAAAAAATCTATTCATTTTGATTGGTGTAAAATACTTTTCTGATAATTATGTTCATTTTTATGAAAATTCTTATTAAGATAAAGCAATTACTGAGTTAGAGCACTTCCTCCACTCTTCCTTTGGTACATTCTAAAGCCGGTCTTACTGATCTCACCTTTTACACTCACTGTTCTCTCTTTCTTAGTTGTGGTCAAATAGGTCATATTTACTTTTATTTATGCCATTTTTAATGATATAGGGGAAATATGTTCACTTTTAATAGTTCCTTTACGATGGACTTTTTTTTTTAGTAGTGTAGCTCTGAAAACAAGGACTGTTCCTCAATTAAACACCACTAGTATTTTACCTTCATTTCTCAAGGACAAAATAAATACTTTAAATTAGGTAAGTCCAGAGTCATGTAAGATGCATTTACTTACTTTATAGCACTTTTATGTTAGTTTAGCTATTAAATTACTACTAAATATTGAGCTTCGAACTGAGTTGAGCAATGAGGCGTGCAGCATGGTTACCTTACAAAGTACATTGATGGCTCAATGTCAGCTTACTCTGATGAGATGAGAGTACATCCCTTTCAGGAAAAGCTAAGAAGAAGAAATATATAAACCTGGTGAGACTTAACTTGTCTTGAGGTTGGGTGGCAGCCAATTTGCTTAAAGAAGGTCCTGAAAGTATTAAACCCCTATTCTACAAGTTTAATGCTATTTGTAAAATTAGTTTTAAAACTATGCTAACTTTTAAGATTTTTGGTAGCTTTAAGTTAGATCCCTATCACTACTATGTTATATATTTTAAAACTACTAATAGAAAGTAATAACCTGAATGGATATTTATGTAAACTACTATGTAAATGGAAACAGACAATAAAAATAAAACATGGAGTGCAACTAAAGCACCATGATAAAGAAATATGAAAACTTAAATTTAAAAATAGATTATATGTAATAGTTGATGCTATGATGTTAATGAAGACAAAGATGAAAACATTTGATACTGCTTCAAGTAGAAGCCATCATGGCATATCAGCAGCAATAAATATTAGTCCCATTGTTGGGGCTTGGGTTATAAAGCACTCACAATACTATAGAATTGTATTATTGTATTGCTTTTCATACCTCAATTTCATTTATTTTTTATCAACTCATCGTACCTCAATTCCTCTCAATCTCATATTAAATAAAATAAATTTCTTAGTTTAGTTTGGACAGCTATCTGTCACCCAATAAGGACAATACACCTTCCCAAAGATATAAATTGGAGGCTCTGTAAAATTTCCCAATGTCCATGCCATGTAAGAAAAAATAGAAAAGAAGTAGAAGAAACCATTTTAGTATGGAAGGTAAACTTTAATATAAATTCTTGGAAGAAAATGAAGAATGTAAATGCCATCCAGAATTCTGGAAAATTCCGCCAGAACCAATGAAAATATGAACTCAACTTATTTCATGAAGACAGTAAACTATTGAAATACTATAACTCTAATTAAAGAACTTAAAATATAAGGTAGATTGATGGGACTGTCAACAAGAAAAGTATGCTAACTTTTAAAATTTTTGAATGTTCCAAAGGCATTGAGAATGGTAGGTTCTGGAATTTCAGGTAATTAGTGTACTAACAAGATAGCTAAGAGATTTATAATTATGAACAATGGCTTTATCTGTTAATATTGGGACCAGAATGATTTAGAAGATTATAAGGCAAATAATACTAAATAATTGTTGAGAAATAAGCCTTTGAGGAAAAGTGAAACACCCTTGCCTACAAAAGGCTCTGTGAGGCTACCACTGAAATCTATATGAATTGACCGTAAATTAGAAAATGTACATTTGACCTGAACATGGCTAAGTGGTCTAGGAACTATCCCAGAAAAGTATATATATATGTGTGTATATACTATATACATTCTGAAAAAAATCTCATGGGAGAACGTATTCAAAAACATCCTAAACTGAAGAAAAATGCTTTCCCAAACTTCATAGGTACATCTAAAATTCTAACAACCGTATTTTTATTTTATTTATTATTTTAAGTATTACAAGTATTTAAGTATTACCCTCGAGCATCACAACCCTTTTATCTTGGGATAAGTAAAATAATTCAACCAGGAAAGGGATAGGCCATAATCTGCTCTTTAATTGGTTAATGGGTCTCATGAAAACAGGAAATAAACAAAAATTAGCTTTTCTGCATCTGGAAATAAAACTATTTTCAAATTCACTTTAACCAACCTTGAAGATATATTTTGGGAAGTATATTCATCCAGAAATATTCCCTTTTAGATGAAGTCATACAAAAGTATTATTAAAGTGCTGTTACATAATATTACCTTTGTAAATATTTCTACCCTGGTTATAAAAAATAAAAGGTTGAAAAAAAAAAAAATTGTTCAAGCTTATAATTTAATATGTATATGAAAACTGTAATGTTAATCATAAATAAATTAGTACCACAACAAAAAATATGGTAGTCCAAAATACAAGCTAGGATGGCTTAAACATAGATTTTGAGGAGCTTGATGGCTTAGAAAGAAACTTTAGGAGAGAAGCAGGGTCTTTGGAACGAGGCTTGGCAGGGCAGCTGACTGACACTGGCTGAGGTGGCTTTTCATTACTTGTTGTCACCTTCGTTTCTTTCTTTCTATCCCTGAAACAATAGTTTAATAGTTTTGAAACAGTTAAGTCTAATAATTTTATTTAAACACAACTTTGAGTATGATTGATTTTACTGATTGATATTGAGTTAAACTTATAAAATGTAAGTGAATCTGTTAGAAAAGTTCAAATTCTAGATTATAATGAATAATATATTGACTCAGTCATGGAAATGTGAACTTAGGGACAGGACGTCCTCTCTCATATTCATGATAGCCCTGAAGATGGCTTGCAATGAAAGCCGAAACGGCAGATAATCCTTTATTAAAAAAATAAATTTTTTAAATTTGTGTTTTTTTGGATCTACCTTGACTGAACTCCAACTAAAATCATCTAAGAGTAAGGAAATATAGATTATTTGAAAGAATTAATTTAAAATATTTCACTTTCATTGGTCCTGTTATCATTAAATAAAGCACAGGAAAGTTATTTAGTAATAAATCAAAATTTAATAAAAAATATTTAACTTATCCCTGATGCAGTCTAAGTACAACGTGCCAATGTGTTAACTTCGTCAGTTACTGTCTATGAAGAACCCAGAAAGTGAGAAAATGTAAATATTATATAATTAGTCAAAATAAAATGAATAAATATAAACTTTCTTTACACGAGTATACAGGTTATATATACAAGGTTTTATATATACAATAGTTTTTACCCTCTTTTTTCCCAACAATGAAAAAAGCAACATAAATATTCAAAAAAAAAAAAAAAA
>KZ807464.1:302462-325162 GCA_000696205.2 Oncopeltus fasciatus
GTGATAAATTTTTAAATATATGATAAAAATCATTCAATAACAATAACCATTAATTAATATAAATAACAACTAAATAAATAACGAACAATTAGTATTAGTAGTATAATCATTACCAACTATTATTAATACTTTACTATATTTGTTCAAACTATACTAAATAATTATAAATAATTCCAATGTACTAGTACTTTTTAAGAATTACAGTTTTTCGAAGATATTTATCTTTTTTAATATTTCAATCATATTCAATATAAATTACTATTTTCAAAAGTTAAATTCAGAAACTAGTTGGTGTCTATAATCAAGTGCTACACTCAAATAGGAATAAAAATGATTATAATTGCTCTGATCATTTAAAATATTACTAAGTTCCTGATCACAAATTCTCCAGCCGAGATAACCCTCTCTAGCCCTTGTAAACACAGGGACATTTTCCTTCTGACTTTTGCAGAAAGTGCACAGTGTATTCTCTTTCTACTTTGTGTTGCACAGTGAACATATTTTTATTTCTTCTTCTCTCCAAGGCATATCATTTAATGAAAGTTTTTCAAAACCTCCTTTATATACCATATTTACATTATTTTCTTCCAATATAAATTGTGGCATTATTTCACACAGTAAACCATTATAAAAGAGGTAAGTGCTGGATGCTTGTGCTCTCATAATGAAGTTCTCTTTCATTTTTTTTTCGAATATATTTTTTAGACAAATTTACAAATTTCAGAACTTTCACTAACTAAATTAAACATAATAGTTTTCTTCAGTAATTTTCAGCTACTGTTTAAACCATAATTTTCATTATTTCGGTTAATAAAAGTTTTGGTAGTCTATGGTTGAGTAGGGTTAACAATTTACAAATTTATTGAAAATGTAGGTTAAGGGTGCATAAATATATTGGGTATACTCCTGTTTCTAGGTAAAACATATAATCTGGTGTGCTATTAGTTAAACAAAATATTTTCTTAATAAAGAATTTTTGTAGCTTTTCTACTTCTTCATATTTTTGTAAACCCAAAACCTGGGCGGCATAACAAATTTTACATTAATAAACGCATTAAAAACATCAAATTTCCTGCTTGTGTTAATATGTTTGTTTACAAACAATGTTTTCTACATTAAATTTATGCAAAGCTTCCCTTTTTTAAAAATTTTTATCTGAGATGAGGGATCACAGATAATGTCAAAGTCAATATAATTCTGAGGTAATTATATTTGTTTACCACTCCTATTTCATTTCCAGCTAAATTCCATTTTTCTGATTTTTTCTCCTCCCTCCAACCATAAAAATGATAACTTTTGATTTTTCTAAATTAACCATAAGATTACAGTCCTGACAGTACTTTTCCAAGTCCTTATCATTATTTGTAGTGCTTGCAGGCTATCAGCTAGCAATACAATGTTGCCCGCATACAGGATTACTCCTTACATTATGTAAATATAATCATCCTCAAAGCAGTATACTAAGATAAAATGAAATATCAAAGACTCACATCTAATTACATCTGCCGAACAAATATACATTGTTTACATATTTAAAAGAAAAAGCCTTCAAAATTTTTTTAAAAGGATTAAGTGAACTAGAGCACTGGAAGATAGAAGGGATCATACTCGGAAGATATATTTTACATATTTTCAAACATTTCAATCTTTCATTTAATAATTTAAATAGGTTTATATAATTGAAAAAGTTTTGCAAATTAAATATGAATTTTATTCCCTCAGTCAAAAAAGGCCAATACGAAATTAAAACTTCATAAAGATTTGAGATAGTGAACATTTTTAAATATTATTTCAAATTTTTTAAATAGCTAAATATAGGAAGAAAATATACAATGAAACACACTTGTATACACATAAATAATGTAACTAAAATTTTTCACAGATGGAGGCATATGCCATTTGTAAAATTAAATTTTGAAAAAAAATCTCTTTAATTGCAATGTTCATTTTCAATTAGCTTCTTTTTAATTTTTTAAAAAATGGTATGGTTCTTTCAACCTAATAGTTTTTTCACTAATAAATAATACAAAACTATCCAAGCAGACTCCAATCCTTGTTCATTAAAGTACACTAAATATTTATTGGTTAATAAAATTCTTTATTTGTTAAATGCAGAATGTTCTTTTCTCTATAATATGTTTTAAGCATACAATAAGTGATACAGTGGTTATTATTTTCAAGGACTTTAAAAGATCTTGCATGAAGACCTGGAATGGTCTTTTAAATTAGATCTGACTCAAATAACTAACTTTTGTAATATAAAAGTCTGTAAAGCTCCTTTTATGTCAATCCATAATGGTAATTCGTAAAACTGAGCCACAAAATGCCATGTTACATGCTTGCTAAGTGTTTATTATCTAAGATTCTTTCAATTGTCTTTATAAACTAACTAATTGTCTTTATAACTTTGTTAATTTTTTTTAATTTCCAATTTATCGGTGTTTCCAATTCATTTGTTTCCAATTTAAATTTTAATACATAATTATTTCTAAGAATTTAGTATATTTGGCTTATTCAAGTGATAAATTTTTAAAACTAATACTATAATGTGTAATAGTGTAAGTTAATCATCTTTCATTTTAAAACTCACATAATGTGTTTTGGAAGTATTTAATAACTTATTACATACCATTCATTTATTAAGACCTGCAAGTGTCTTATTTATATTATTACTTCACTTCTTCATTTCTCAAAAAAACAAAAACAAGAAAAAAATCACGGCATCTGCATACAAAAAACTGTTGGGGAATAAAATTATGGAAGGCCATTTATATACATTAA
The DNA here is from genome assembly GCA_000696205.2 of Oncopeltus fasciatus. Classification (NCBI taxonomy): domain Eukaryota; kingdom Metazoa; phylum Arthropoda; class Insecta; order Hemiptera; family Lygaeidae; genus Oncopeltus; species Oncopeltus fasciatus. The sequence continues at coordinate 305,244 of KZ807464.1, forward strand.
TAACAACAATGGGTCAAAGAGATTAATCCCTGAAGTGCCCCTTCAGGATAATACCTTGATATGTGTTGATAGTCATTGTTAACTGCTACAGTCACCTTTCTTGAAAATAAGATTGAGTAAATTATGATACATTTCTCCTCATACAATTTATCAATAAGAAAATTGTGATCTACCAAATCAAAAGCTTTTGATGTCAGTGAATAGGGTTACACACTTCTATATCAGCTTTATCCCTATTGATATTTGTAAAATTTAATTTTGGTTGAATTGTACTATTATTTTTATAACTATACTGATCTTCTTCAATAAATTTTTTAATTTTAATCCATGTTTCTAATTTAGTATATATAGCTTTTTAAAATGTTTTATCTAAGATATGTAAAAATGTTAGTGGGTCAATAATCCTCTGGGTTAGTTTTATCCTATTTCTTTTGGTTCGTATCACTTTCTCATACTTCAATTTTATAAGAAATGTACCCTCTTTAAAAGAGTAATAAATTTCACCAAAGGAAATGCATTTTCTTAATTATGACATTGCCAAGAATGTTTGAATCATAATTTTTCTTGTTTTTTTAGGTTTCATATTATATCATCAACTTTGGTACCTGTATCTGCAGTCAAAAAGAAGCTTTTCAATACATTATCCTTTATTAGAATTTCATATTATCTCATATGAAGAAATTTGTGAAAAAATATTCACAAATATTGGCTACTGTTATAAAAATTCAAGATGATTTTCAGTATGCTCTATACAGTTTTGTGTATATTTCCAAAATTATGAATTTTTCTCTCTCATTTTTATGACTTCTCAATACAACAATTTGTACTTAGTTAAAAAGTAAATGATATTCTTACCAATATTTTTTTGAAAAAAAATGAATATTCTGTTTCATATCAGATTTTCATTTTTTTTTTTTTTAAGTCATTAGAATTACTGAAGCAAGGCATGATTTGTCGAAGATTATAATAGTTGATTTTTAATAATTTATTTTGTTGGGCATAATCAGTCCTATAAAGTATATTAGTTTTTTTTTTTTTTTCCAAAATATTTCTTTACATGGAAATTTATCATATTTGAATTCCCTTTCATTTTATTTTGTTTATAATTCTTACAAAATTTTTACTCCCTCTTTTTTCATATCACCAATTTTATATTTGTTTGCTTATTTCATATATCTTCGTAACCAAGTTTAAATGTCGCTTCAATTGTCAGAATAACTAGTTGAGGTTATATAACTATAAATATTTTATTTATCCAAAGTTATGGATTATATGTTTTATTTATATAATCAACATCTGTGTGCCTTTCTGGTTGAAATTACCATACAGGTAAGAAAACTTGGATGAAAGACACAGAATATAAAATTTGAAATTATTCAGTAGGTTTGACACAATAAAAATCTAATTGGTTGAATAGTAATTTAATAAAATCACTTAGAATTTATGTGGTAATAAGGAACAGTGGTTATTGGAACCTAACAGATTATCAGTTAAACAAAATTTCTCTTATTTTCAGTTATTGTACATATAATACATCACTGGGCTATCAGCAAAGGCTGGGGGATTTGAGAACCTGATTGAGAGGGGTTCCTTTTCATTCATTGACATTAATATAATTAAAAAGTAGCTTCATATCAATAAGTTTTTAATTTAAAATCATTTCGAAAAATAATAATAACTTTTTGAAGTGTGGCTTCCTCCAATTCATTTTAGGATTCAATATTACATTCTATCACATATCCTAAAAATTATTTTCCAAGCCTAATATTAGCTTTCTCTGTTATAACAAGTTTAAAGTTTGTAAAAGTAATATGATATTAGGTCTCAGAGAGATCTTGGAGAATAACTCAGTCTCAATGCAAATATCAGCAAAGCATATCAATCTCAGGTCTTTAAAAAAATTGTGAATTGTTTATTGTTTCTAACAATTGATGGTATCGTCTTATTTATATGAATAAATGTGTAGTATTTTATTTAACAATAATTAATTATATATTAAGTTTTTAANTTATTATATAATTAGCAAAACTGTAACTGAAATTATTACTTTCTTTCGGCAGTTATAAATCTTTGATATGTTATTTTATTTTCAAAAATAAAATAATAAAAATGATTTTTATTTTTTTTTATTTACTTTTGTTTAAATTACTAATATTTTTTAAGGTAAAATTATGGTTGATGTAACCTTTCCTTAGTGGCTTGCGCATATGATCATCCAACACCAAAATGTTAGGGTTTGGCTTTTGAAAGTAGAGTGGTATTACAGGTCGGTCCACCAAGAATGAAAAAGAATATCAGAGATGTTTGTCTTTGCAAATTCATTTAGTTATTTAGGAGTGTGAATAGTTCAGGAAGCATGACACATTTCATTTGAATAATTTAAATTAAAAAAAATTAAAAGGTATGTTTTGTTCTATTTAAAAGGAAAAAAAAAATGGCACTTAATTTTAAAGTAAAAGATTTTTAGAAAATGGTCATATAATCAAAAGAAAGAGCATAAAAAACTTCCAATACACAGAGAGAAGGTAACCTTAATGTCTACCTTTAGGAGTAACTTATTACTCTAACTAAAGCATTAATTAAACATTATTATTATATAAGAAGGTAAAAAAAAAATAAATCTACTTAGTGTTATTATGACATATAGACATGTTTCTATATTATTTTAGTATGTTTCTTTTTTGTATTCAGCCCTGAAATTCAGGCCAAAATGTGGCTAAAATAAAAACTTTTTTGGTTACGAATTAGTTTTAAAATTCTACAACTACCAAGACCGAATTCCTGATGATCCTCTCTTCAAAAAAACTTGATGATCAACAAATTTACCTCCTCATTTAGAAAATGTTTAAAGTATTTTTCTGCTATATTAAAATGATCTAAAACATGAAAGTAAACAAATAAAATTTGTAAGCAAAAGACTTTCTAAGAGTTTATATTTATTTAGATGTTTTCTAATTCATCTAAATTTTTGGCAACGTTTTGCCTCTCCATGTAATGGTCACTTTCAAGTAAAATGTTATACTTGGTTTTAATATAATAACCTTTACAGTTGATATGCCACAGAAAAAAAAGTTATGTATAAAAAAACTTTTGTATGATTAGCATTTTCTTCAAATTTATAATTCCAAGCTTTACAAAATTTCTTCACTAATTAATAGTGAGTGATTTCTCATCAATGACCTCATCCTCAGAGATCAGGAACAAAAAATACTTAGTGAGGTCTATAACTCTTAATTTCTTACTTACACCCACACAAGGGGATTCCTAAGTTCCAAAGGCGATAGAAAGGAATTAAAAAAATTGCCATTAAAGCTTGCAGTAATTTAAACATATGCCTATAACATAAACCATTTTTTATAGCAATAAAATATAATAAATGATTGAAATAATATAATAAAAATGAAAGCAGAATTTCATCCACAATAAGCTATTATTTCAAAGTAATAGAATAAGTTCATAGCGAGTCTTCAAGAAGTAAAACAAATTTGAAATACAGTTTAAATATAATTATGTCAACTTTATATAACACTTTAGCTTACATTCAACGTTAAATTTTGGGGAGTTCCCAAGAACATTAGGAATCTGTGATTGTTGATAAATTTAAAGACACGAAATAAAGAACATCTTAACAAAATCATGCAGAACTAAAAAATCATGACACACTGTAATTTTTGAAATTTGGGGTTAAGTTAGAAGTTGAAATATTGCCAAGGAACTCCAAGACATTTAACCTTAGAAAGTGGTTTCATTAGATTATGACGTCACACTAAAGAACAATAACAAAGGGACGCTAAAACATTAGCAATTTATTTTATTTGTTTTACCTATATAATTAAAATGATTTAGGTAACTGAAATTACAATTTAAAAAAGCAGGAGGGAAAGAGTGAAAATCTGCCGCAGATTTAGTTCGTCTGGGGAAATAATATAAGTTGAGGTGTGTGTATTTATATATATAATTTAGACAGAAATTTTGAATATATATGTGTCTGCCGGTGATTTCGAGGGCATGAAAACAACGTCTGAGTTCGTTTGGGTGAACAGAGTTTTTCTATTTTTTCTAATAAATAAATAAATACTTAATATATATATGTGTGTGTGTGTGTGTGTGTGTGTTTTTAATTTTTATGATACTTATTAGTATACACTCTTTTCTCGTGGTTAAAATTAGGTTGGAATTAGATTGTACTACGTTCAATGTTATATTCTAAGTGGTATTCGTCTGTTCAATTTCATTAATATATTTCTCATATCATAAAATCACATATAAATTTCTTGTTAACCAGCCTATTACCTAATTCATTGATTATTCTTTGTCAGATTTTAATTTTTAAGGTAACGGGGAACAATTGTGCTAGCTTTAGTTAGGGAAAGTAAACTTTTAGCTGCATTTTAATTTTCTTTATGTTTAAATGAAGTAAATAGGCGATATTGGCTTCCTGTACAAATTAGTGTTATTGTTATAATATGTGATATCTTAGTATATAGGCGTCTGTAAACATTTAGCTGCATTTGATAAACTTTTAGCCTCATGTGATTATAATGAGGAATATCTTAGTATATAGGCGTCTGGCTATAATAGTTTAAAAGGTACGATTCTTTGAGTGAACACATCCTGGATTATCGACTAACATCAGTTATATTTTAGCAAAGTTTCACAGTCAGGATACAAGAGTGTATACAAGTCTGAATTGCCATCTAAAACGAAATGGGTGGGCCAAATGTTATTTTGTTTGGTGTGTATTTTAACTTTTGGTTCGAGGAGTTATTGTAAGCGATTACTGAAATTTATAATAGACTTTCTAAGCTGAATGTTGGAGATTTTTGCTTGCTAGTTTTCAGAATTTCAATTAATGTTGAGTGTAGCCAGTTCAGAAATTCTAGGCAGTTTGTATGGTTTGTTGTGGAACAGTATGGCTCTATGTCTTGTGTGCTTAATAGGTTTTCAATTAATGCATTTTTAAATTGACGACCCTTACTATTTCCAATCCTTCTGGAACAGAATAAAGTTTTAAGTAATCAATTAAAGTTTGACTGCTTCCTTAATGAGTTTTAATTATTTGAAAATGTGTCAACTAAAGTAACTAAGTAAAGTGTATGTAGTATCTCCATCATAAGTTGCTGAATCTTATATGCACACACACACACACACACACACACACACACACACTTTTTATCTTCATTAAATTTCAAATCCCAGTGTATAATTTGGAATTTGGCTTTTTAATTGCGAATAGCCATTTCAGAGGGGCACCACATAACACCATTGATAATAGATAGTATGTCACTCTTTTTCAATACTTGCCATGTTTGTCTCTCAATTGTTAAGAGTTGGGCTACGGTGTAATCAATTCCATTAGTCTTTTGACTCTATACGTTAGATTTTTAATTGAGAAAAATTAGACTCCAGGTAAAAAAAAAAATAGACTTTCTTTAAAGTTTTTCTCTATTGAGATTGAAGAGGCGCTGGGAACAATACATTGCTTAGATAAACTTTTACAAGTAGAGAATGTCTCCTGGTTGTGATGCTATATTGGATTGAAATATCAGTTCAAATTCAAATATTTCGTGAGTGGTTTTAGTATTGTTATAGTAACCAATTATTTTTGAAAACACTCTTAGACCATTAAGTAGTATTTTAAACTAAATAGTTTTTTTTTTTTTTTTTTTTTTTTCAGAAAAGTTAGTTAGGTTTTCTTGTTCAGTTTTTCAGGTTCTTTTCGCCTCTATTTCCTAGCTCGTGCAGCTAGCATTTGGAACTCCCTACCCCCCGAATATTCGACGTATCTCTTCTTTTTCAGCATCTACTTTCCGTTAAGACTGAATCTTCTTAGCAGTGAATCTTCCTTTTTAGTGATTGAATAAATGTTGTGCGCTTGTAGAATTTATGTGAATAAATCGGATTAGTCCACGAATAAAAGTATGAGTTGGTGTATTCGTGAAATGTGTACTTCACATTCAATTTTATTTCCTAAGCCGATTATAAGCTCACCCTTTTCTTTTTCTTTTTATTTTTCTTTCCCCACCCATATAGTTATGGATTTTTAACCTATAATGTCAGTCTCGAGGAAAAGTTATTTTTGTTCAATTATTTATTTATTTTTCAACAAATCTTTTTTATAAAAATTAATTATTTGTTTTGTTTATTTATATTACAGAAAAGTTATATTTTAAAAGACAGTGTTATTCAAGGGGACTCTTTTATAAAGTTTATTTTGTTCTTCTTCTTTAAGGAAGGAAGTAATTAATTCTTAACAGCTGTTTATTGCACAAATTACCAGAAAATAAATAATTTCTAATAGGTATAAAATCCAAGCTATAATATTTCTTTGATTCGGTGTTTCCAAATTGAAATTAAACCCCCACACTTCTGCGGGTCGAGCCCATCCTAATTCATCCTAATACACTGGAAGTGAAAACAAATGGACATCCCCTGAAAGGTTTCCTTTGTCCGATAAGAGGTCGGCCATCAGTTCACGGGTCTCAGACAGGAGCTCGATCATGCCTGTCAACTCCGTCTGGATCCAGACCGCAAATCACTCGCAGGACCACATACTAAATTAGTGAGGCCTCGGAAGCCCAGCTGGCATATGGCCGGCGAACCTAGATTTAACAGCAATGCAATCTGCAATAGAAGTTTGATTAATCGATAGTAAAAGAGAAAGCGAAATTCGTCACGCAAGAGCTGCGCAAATTAGGCAGATGTCCACATGCTTCATACAAGTATGGACGGATACAGGAGTAAATGTCTTGGTCTTATAAGACGGCAGCTCATGGCGCTGTGGATGGCTCTAAGCCGAAAAGAAGAGTGAGGGGGGAAGGTATACAACCCTCCTAATTCCTTCTTAAATGTATCATTATTCTGTATTTTTCATAAAAATGTAATTTAACTCAGAATACAAATGTTTAAGTAACAGGTAATATTTTCAACCTATTATATTCTCTATTTTTATGCCATTGTACAAATAAAATCTTCTTTTTCTATCTGATTTAAAAAAAAAAAATCCCATTGCCAAATCCTATTTAATTTCAGTTATTAGAAAAAAACAAAAAAAAACAAAAAAAAAACAAGCAATGCACACTGTATATTTTTGCCATTCTGGGGGGACAAAAATACCAAATGTACTCATAGGGAATGGTTAATAATTCTTTTGAATTTTCGTGGTCAAATTACAATTTATGGATTTATTAGAATAAATAAACAGAGAATTATAGTATAATATTCAACGAAATATGTATTAAATACTATAAAATAATGCAAAATTTTTGAAAGCATTTCGAATGAAAATGTTGGATAGACTTTACTTGTCTGTAGAAAAAATTATAATGAGTAAAATTTTCTGTGAGATTTCTCGCCCTTCGTCATAAGTCTCCCCAAAAGTCTCTCTTCACTACACTCTTTCTCCTACCTATTCTTATATACTATATCGCAGCCGCGAGTGTTTCATTTTATATATGAAATTATTATTATTATATAATAACGTTAATTATATAATATTTTATGGGCGTAATAATCTTTGAGTTGATCGCCCCTAAACCCGATCCTACCTACCTATAATATTTTATTGTTCAAAACCTTTAATTTGGCACGTTTTTGTTCCTAGGAAATTTTGTTATAAATGTTTAAACAATATTGAAGTCAGCATTTTTATTAAGTCTTGAAATTTTGTTAATATAAAAAATCCCTGAACCTCTTGTTGTCTTTATTCATTGATTTTTTGATCTCTTCTGACATTTGACCTATTTGGATCTTGCTTGTTTACATCTCTTTGTGAACAATTCCAGGCATACTTTGCCAAGAATATCTGCGTAGGTAGATATTTCATGAAGCTTCTACCAAGTTTTCATATGTATTCAAATTTATTTAAAATCCAGAAATAAGTCACTACAATATACTGGTTTTTCCATCAGTGATCCCAAAACATTTCAAAATTTCATGAATTACAAACTTTTTTTTTTTCAACCATTTTAAAATTTATTTTGGAGCTTGACCAAGTATAAAATCAAGCCGCTAAGAAATGTACAAAATGTATTACACAAAACGCATTCCAGCATACTAAGGCGAAATCCAAATTTCGAAAAAGGAGGGACCAGCATTTCCTTCTAAAATGAATCCTTACTTGTACTTTTCAATAGATTTTACGCTACTTATCAGGTTTGTGTAGATGAAATTGATCCGGTAGCATTACACATTTGCTCATTCACCGTACAAGCAATCATAATTGAATCTCCGTATATATCTACACCAATTATTGTTACTTTAGTTCGATTCAAAGAACTGATATCATGATTTATGACGTCATACCCTGAACGACCTCATTTCTATTGAAAAATACATTTCCTTTGTTTGGATCTAAGAAGTTCAAAGTGGCTATGCCGCTCTGAAATAATAATTCCCATTGAAAGAGCGCAATTGCATATTAATCAGCTGGCAGTTGAAATTTAATGAATATAAGGGAGCTGAAGAAATAAAAACTGCTTTGTAATAAAAAAAATTTTTATTTTAGCCAAAGCTTTGGCCTAAATTTCAGGCTCTTAAAACTACATCCGACAGACATTTTTAATCGTTTAGTCCGAGAGCTCTTATATAATAATGCTAATAATTTCAGTTTTTAACGTTAGAGCCAAATAAAAGGAATGCTTTAATTGGGATGACAAAATAAAACTAATTAAAGAAAATTTGAATTGAATAGGACATTCGAATTCAAATAGACTTTTTGAGATTTTTAAAATAATAAATTATACCCATAAAAAATTGATTTAAGGTGTAAATTTATTAATCTAAAATTAATGTGTTAGCTTTTTGTTACAGTTTTTAAATATTTTAAATTAATTATTACTCTTTTATAATTTTGTTTGTAAAAGGTGCGCTTGGGTCTGATGATGGGATAATGGGTTTTGAAAGTGCTCAATTTGGTATTCAGGTGTTAACCGTTCCGTCGTCAAACCTACTTTAATATGATCATGATCCATGAAACCTAAAAGGGTGTTGAAAGTTAACACCATCTCCGAGGTTTAGCAATTTAGACAAATGTATTCAGCGTTACAATTATTATCCGAGATGAGTTTGCATGGGAGAGGGAAGGTTTTCATGAGAGTAGCAGGATCTACTTCATTTAAACAGATTTCTCATATTTCTTCATTCTTGGAAACAAGAATGAGTAAATAAGTTGCGACAGGGTAGCTCAGGGGATCCGTTTGGGTCTCGCAATCCTGGCGCTGCGGGTTCAAATCTCGCCCAGGGCGAGCATTTATTTATATATAAAAACTTGTCCTGAGCCATGGATGTTTAGAATGGGCAACCTGTATATAGTCCTTTCTCCATGACCCTAAGTGGTTGAAAGGAAAGCTAACTCTTAATGAGAAAAAAAAATTAATTTTTTTCTTTGGATTTTCTTTTGGAAACATTAAAAATAACATTCATCTAACAATAATTCATAATATAAATAAGATATAGATNAAAAGATTATCTGCCAACGTTTCGGCTTACATTGTAAGCCATCTTCAGGGCTGTCTATCATGAAGACGAGAGTGGACGTCCTGTCCCTAATCATTTCCATGACGTCCTCTCTCGTCTTCATGATAGACAGCCCTAAAGATGGCTTACAATGTAAGCCGAAATGCTGGCAGATAATTTTATTAAAAGATTATCTGCCAACGTTTCGGCTTACATTGTAAGCCATCTTCAGGGCTGTCTATCATGAAGACGAGAGTGGACGTCCTGTCCCTAATCATTTCCATGACGTCCTCTCTCGTCTTCATGATAGACAGCCCTAAAGATGGCTTACAATGTAAGCCGAAATGCTGGCAGATAATCTTTTAAAACAGTACACTTTTTAAAATTTTTTTTTTGGATCTACCTTGACCGAACCCCTACTAAAATCATCTAATATATATGGAACACTTTAGAAAATAATAAAATAGTGCATTTTATTTAAATTTAGACGAAGAAAAACACTTCAGTGAAAAATATGTAGTTACTTTATTACATTCACTGAAGAAAAGTAAACTTCTCCATAGAGACTGTATAAACAAAACTTGAGATAACAAACAATAATAATGATCCAAACATGCGAACAGACACTCTTATTCTGATTCCACTTGGCCCCTTCTCAGAATTACCCATATAACCTCATCTTTAATATATTTTAATCAAATTAATTTTAATAAATTGAAAATAATGTTGTTTAGTTAATTTTATTCATTGATATTGGATTTATTTATAATGTTATTGTTTATTTTAAATATTCTATATAATTTATTACACACAATTATTTAATTGCTATTTAACTTTATATATTTTAATACAATTTTATAATTGTTTGTCAAAGCGTAATTTATAGTAGTTTTTTTTTTTTTTTTTTGGTCTAAGCTGATGTGGCTTTGAGAATGGGACCTTTGCTCTCAAAAGTGCTCAGCCGTTAAAAAAGTAAAAATGAATATCTATTTTGCTACCAGTTGGTTATCCTTATTGCTTCCTAGTAAAATAGTCTTCACATCAGAACATATTGATTTGATATCTGCTTAATTTACTGTCCCGTGGATGGGTTTTTTATTTTAAAATTTCTGTTTCATTTTCCCTGTTTTTAACAGAAAACTTGATGTTATTTTTTTTTTGTAGATTCTCTTTTGTAAAATGAGTTAAATGTGAAGGAAATAAATGATTGTCTTTTATTTGAGGAAGGAGTTAAAGTGACTGGTGGAAGATATCCTTTTTCCCTGAGCTCTCCCTGTTGGGGGATTACCTTGGGGCTGGGCTGGAAGGATTTATGATTGCAGGTGTGTACGGCAGAGTTTCCCTCGGGATGTAAGGGGCGTGCATGTAAAAGGCCATACAGCCCGAAATGTGCGGTGGGCGAGGGCTCTGAAACAGAGGGGAGAGAGGGAATTTATCCAGCAAAATAGAGGGTAATGAAGTAAAGAAATAAGTAGGATAGAGATTATGTGAAAAAGGGTGGGAATGTAGTTCTCCTGCAAACAGTAAACATTACTGTAAGGGCAGAAAGAGGAAAATTCTTGATTTTTCTCTCTCTTTAATGTATCCTTTTGCAGCTTTCAAATATATTCTAATGGCGGCGAGAGAATCTACAAAAATAAGTCTTGCTAATTCAAACTTTTTAATTTACACACTTCTACCAAGCAAAGTAAGGAAATCAAGTCACGCAGGAGGTGCGTGAACCAAGAAGATTTCCCATTTTCCATTAAATAATTGTCATAAATGACTAACTTGACATTTTAAGCCGAAGTGAATAATCATATTAAGCAGATCTTCTGTCTCACTAAATATGGAGGCACTTAAAAGAGTAAAGAATAGTTTATACAAAATGGGAAACTATTTTTATTTCTTGATGCTTAACCTTGCCCATTCAATATCAATGTTTAAAAAATAAAATTTGTTAAATTTGACCACTTATTTACATTAAATTTTTACACTAAAGTTGGGACGCTAGCTTCTTTAAAGGAAGAAATATTAGGAATGTGGAAAGACCACTTCAAGAAAGGAAATAATTAGAGTTAGGTATGTGGACCTGCAGAAGAAAGACTAGGATCATCTCCATGTCCAATGTCCTATATAGCCGTTAGCTGAGTAGAAAAATGACTGAACTCCAGAAAAGCAACAAAGATGGAACAGCTTGCCAGGTGATCGGGGAAGAACCGCTCATAGCAACATGGTCAGTGTTCAAGATCCCATCGGTGCAGAAGAACCATGTTCTTCGGCATCATCTTTCCCTTCAGGACCATTCTCCTTTTTGTGGTACAAGGATGTATCTTCGCTGACTGACGTATCTGCCCTTTGCGGATGAGCGGTGTACTTCTAGTCGATGTTGAGGATTCGCAGTTCCTGGTGGAGGCAAACTCGGGGCGACAACTCCAGTTGTACTGAAGAGTTTCCTTGCTCTCTCCAAGGAAGTCGACTTTTCACTTTCCAGAAAATTACTTGACTGTCATGGCTATATGGCGGGAGTAATACTTTAAATATCTCCAATATATAATTTACTTTATATATATTTATCACAATTTTTTACTATCAATACTATCTGTAATTTTGAGTGTTGCATTTAATGTAGAGACCCACTTTTATTTCTGAAGAATCAATTTAATCTTCATATATCCTCCCACATATTAATATGAGTGAATTTAGGCTTGCATACACGCCTTTCTTCTTAGTTTTTAAAATTATTTTTTAATGATAATAAATCAGTAGAGAATCAGATATTCCAAGACTCAATTTTCTAAGAAATTACAGGAATTATCTACAAGTACATATAAATATGCATGAAATTAAAAATATTATTAGCACTTCGTATAAAGTAAATTATTTGATACACTTTCATTCACTGCCTATTTAATAAACGTCCAGGGGCGCCGGGATAGCTCAGGGGATCCGTACGGGTCTCGCAATCCTGACGCCGCGGGTTCAAATCCCGCCCAGGTCAATCTTTTATTTATAATGTAGAAGGTTGTCCTGAGCCATGGGTGTTTAAAATAGGGTGGCAACCTGTAGATAGCCCCTCCCTCCAATGACCCTTAGCGGTTGCAAGGGAGGCTAACAGAAAAAAAAAAAAATAAAAAAAAATAAACGTCCAAATATTCTCACACAAAAATAACCACACACCTGGTATTTGTTAAACCTTCACACATTAAAGTATAGTAATATTCATAAATATCTTTTCTGCGCTTGATCATGTAGTAAAATTAATTTTTACCGAGCTTTTGCACACAGTTGATGGCTTCTTCGGGGCTTGTAGTATAACGAGCGCGCCCATCCTTCTTTCAGTCCTGATGTGCCAAAGTTCGGCAAAAATGAACTTTTCTTTATTAAAAAAAGCCCAGAAGAAGTATTTATGGATATTTCTGGATTCCTTGGAAACTACATGAACAAATAGAGTCTTGTCAATAAATGCCAAACCACTTCATGAAAAACATAAATATTCCGTATATATTCGTGTAAAGCATATGAGTTAATGTAGTAAATAGATTATCTATATATACAGATTAGATTTCTTATTGTAAAAAAAAAAAGGGCATGTAAACATATTTGTATTTAATCTGAGGCTTAAAGTATTTTTTTGCACATGATAAAAATATTTGAAAATTTGGAACATATTTGATAAAAGACAAATTATCAATTTAAGTCAGAGTTTAATAATTTAGTTGGATATGTTTATTTTAGTCGTGAGTAAGGAATATGAGGGCAGTGAACAGTTCCAAAATGGCCGATTTGGACCCGTTCATTGTGACTTAGTCATCTTATATCTAGGTTACAGATGTTTATTTACCAAAGGAGTGAAGCTGATCTTGCTGGAAATGGGATCTTATATTTTATCATCCCTTTTGAGGAAAGACTGTTCCAACCATATCGAGACATCAGTTGTAGACTGAATTTGGCATTTACTTCCAAATTATTCATTATCTATTTTTGATTGAGAGGCAAAGTGAGGTTTTCTTAGTAAACAGTATGAAAAAATCATTAATTTTTAAGCTAACTAATTGCATTTTAGCTATGAGTTAAATTTGTCCAAATTTTCATAAACATTTAATCTCACATTTAATAAATGTTTTTGTCCTCGCAAGACGTCAATACGTCGTCAGAAAAATATGTAATTTGAAGAGGATATTGACATCTCTTTTGACAGTCTTTCATGTATATTCCAAAACACTTGGCTCAGGGAACTCCTCCAGGTAGTACCCAATTCTCAAGTAAATATTCGCCAGTAAGAGTTCATTTCCGAATCTCACTAGAAATAATGAGGTTTAATTATTAAAGTTTCTTTATGTACAAGGTTACCATTTGTGGACCTTCCTCTGGGCAATAAGGGTTCTCAAAATATTCCACCATGGAGAACCTTACAGGAGCTCCTCGACAATAATCATTTTCCTCGCAACCCCAAAATTCTATCCAAACTTCCCATATTTCATCAGATGGGATACACATTTTATACCAATTTTCAGTGGAATGAGAGGGAATGTTACCAAGGAGTTAGAGTACCACCAGCCTACATTTCCAGCTCACTTTGGAGGAGCTGGAATGGGTCACAAGTCACCACAGTCTCCTGCTTCCAGTGATTCCCCAGCGCGCGGGAGAGTGTGGTGGCAGCCGTTGAGTGCGGACGTGTTTTTGAGAGCTCCCGGGTTTTTCGTGCTAAGTATTAGTAAATCGTGCCGTAAGGAGCTCAGACTTGGTGTGCTCGTAGATAAACACGAAATAGTGACCAGTGTCGAGTTTTGAAAAAATCAAACGAGGCGTTATCGAGAAAAAGGTAAGATTAGTAATAAGTTTCTTTGTTCTTTGTTCTCTACTAGGCGTACCCACGCTACGGACAAAGAAAAGGAGAACCAGGGCCCCAGGTAGAACTGTGAGTGTAGTGACGTAAAGTAAGGAGTAGAATCCGATAGGGGAGAGAGGAGAGGCCCCATAACAGGTAGAGAAAGGGGGTGTGGATAGGGCCGCCATAACAAGCTTAAGAGAGGGCGTCTAGAGGCCCCAGTATGACACCCGTTCATGACCAAGGATTCGTTACGGCCTAACGAAAACCAAGACATGGACGGAAGTATAAACCCCGCGGCGTGTGGCTCACGGCACGGCCACGCAAGGAGTCAGGATACCAGCCCAAACCCGAAGGAGATAATTAAACGCAGTACGAGACAGCAACTGTTTAAGTCGCCCTCCCTGAGCGAAATAGTAACAAGTGGGGAGAGTATTGCTGATTTCCGGAAACCCGTAATTAGCGGCATAAGGAAAAAAATAATAGACCAGGAGATCAAATCTCCAGATAAGGACGCCCAGGCAAGGAAAGGGCAATCTTCCCTAGAGCAGCGGGAAATCTTCCCAGCCCTCACCCCAGTAGGAGAAGGAGAAACAGGCGCGAAGAGGAAGAAAATTTCCGACGCCGACGGCCTATCTCCCCCACTGGAGCCGAGGACAGAGGCAGTTGAGCAAGCAAACGAGACTCAAACGTGGATCGCCCGCTTTATAGCGGACGATTCAAAGAGAATAAACAAAGAAAACCAGAGGAGAATTAACGAAAAAGTCTCCTCTCTGGTACGACTAGTCTCGGAGTTGCAAGCTGAATGCAACATGCTGCAGGCGACTAGGGAGAGGACAAACATAATAAAAAACCTTATTATTAGCTGCGTAACCTCGGATACTCTGATCGAGACGGTAGCCCAGAAGGTAGCAAACAAAATAAAAACTGAGATTGAGAAACCCGAGCCACAAAAGAACAGGCTCACAAAGGAAAATATAAGGGCTGAAGTCAAAGGCGAGGAAAGAGGGGGAAAAGAGCCCCAATCCACTCAGAGAGCCGCAAAAGAGGCCGATAAGGGGGAAGAAGGGAAAAGAAGGAGGATCAGAAAAAGGAAAAAGAAAGGGCTACAGATGGCCCGATCGGCGGAAATGGCTAAAACCCAGAGTACGCCTAAGAGCCAACCAAACTGCCCTTCCAGACCAGAAACAAGCCTTGGCCCTCCTAATGAGGAAACCTATCCCACCGACGACCAATGGACGAAGGTGGTCAAAAGAAATAAAATTAATAATAATTCGAAAACGAGGATCTTCAAAAGTATCCTCGAGAGACCAAATGAGGAAAGGGTCAAAACTGAGACCCTTATAGTTAAAGCCTGCGCAGGTGAAAATGACGTACTCGACCCTTTTGCAGCAGTGACGGCCCTTGAGAAAATGATTGACCCCAAAAGCCTGGGGTCAACAATTAAAAGAATCAGAGCCGCCAAAGATGGGGCAATAATAGTAAAAACAGGGTCTAAGGGCGACGCCGCAAAAATAGCGGCAGAACTCATGAAAGACCCAAGCAACAAGATAGATTGCAAAATAACAGGCCCACGTCTACCAAGAATCGTTCTGGTAGGTGTCCCCAGCAGATGGACAGAGGAAGACCTCAGAACAAAGGTTCACCAGTCCATAGGAGGGACGGAAGACGGAAAAGTAAGACCTCTCTTCCGCAGGGGAAAAAGAGGACCCTTCACCCAGTGGGTCCTAGAGGTTTCCGGAAATATTCGGAAGAAAATTATTAGCGATAAAATGCGGGTCGGAGCGATCCTGATCGGGGCTCACGATTATATAGAAGAGCCGCGATGCTATAAGTGCCAGAAAATCGGGCACATCGCTAAACATTGTAAGGCAACCGAAGAAACCTGCGGATGGTGTTCTACGGCTGGACATAATTTCAAGTCGTGTCCAAACATCAAAAAGACTCCCAGGTGCTCCAACTGCACCAAACAAAAACAGAGGAGTGACCACCCGGCAAATGACTCCAGATGTCCGGAGTACATCCGTGCAATAAAGACGAGAGAAAGACGAGTGGAGTATGAATGAGATACTTCAAATCAATGTCAGGAAGAGTCGGGTAGTGATGGGAGAGACTTTCGGGGGGCGCGGGAAGACACAGTTAGCTCTTATTCAGGAGCCCCCCACGAGAAAAGGATCCCCAGCAGGGCTCCCCAGCGGAACGAAATTCGTCTGCAGGGAGGACCCACAAAACCCTCCGCTGGCAGTAATAGCGCTCGTAGGAAATGGAGAAATTATGGGCATGGAACATTTAGTCAGTAGGAGAGTGGCAGTGGCCCGTGTGACACATCTCAACATGACAGTGATCTCGGCATACTGTCCGATCCGCGAGGATCCCGCGAGTGTAATAGAGGAAATGGACAGAGCCCTGGATCAGTCAAGCGGGAGTGTGATTCTCGGGCTCGACTCCAATGCATGGCACACAGCTTGGGGATCAAATAGATGTAACAAAAGAGGACTGGCAATAATGGATTTTATTATAAGACGTGGATTGGTCTTGGTAAACGATGGCTCGACTACCTTTCAGAATGCCATCGGGAAATCAGCCATAGACCTAACCTTGGTGACACCGGACGCGGCCCAAAAAATCGGGTCGTGGAAGATAGGGTTCAACACCAGCAGTGCTCACGGCCAGATAACCGTCTCCCTCAAAGAGAAGACCAGCTACAAAAACACCAAAAATAGCTGGATCTGGAGAAAAGCAGACTGGAGCAAACTGAAGAAAGAAGTCTCTGAGCTGAGCTCCCAGATACCGCAGAAGGAAAATTTAACCTCAGTAGAGGATATTGACATGGAGGTAGACAACATCACCGACATCCTGACGACGGCCGCGGAAAGGGCAATTCCCAAGTACAAAGGGAAAGGTCGCGCTGTCCCTTGGTGGTCAGCGGAACTGACGGCGGCCAGAAAGGCCAATAACAGAGCAAGGCGGGATTACTTAAGCGCCGAAGATCCGGAGCTCAGGGAAACCCGAAAAAGGATCTACAAAACGACCAGCAAAGCCTACTCCAGGAAGATTAATAAAGCAAAAAAGGCCAGCTGGAGGGAATTTGTAGAAACAGGAGCCCCATGGGGAGTGGCATACAGGGTGGCCAGCGGCACATCTTGGACTACAGCCGCAGATACGGCCATCCCTGAGAATGGAAGGTTCCCCGACAACAAAATCGAGTCGGATGAGAATATGCTGAGGGCAATGTTCCCGGTTGACTCTGCTCAAGAGGACTCCAGAGAACAAAGAAATATAAGAAGAGGAATGAGGATGCCCCCCGGAACCGAGGTCTTCGAAGGCTGGGACAGCACGGACCTGGAGATTGCGGTTGCTAAGCAAAAGCCGCGAGGAGCCCCGGGTCCGGATGGAGTGATGGCGGCCGTGGTCAAAGCCTCTCTCGGGGACCTGGGGCCTCGGCTGCTTCCTCTTTACAACGCATGCCTAGAGACAGGCTACTTCATATCAAAATGGAAAATCGGCGAAGTTAGAACCTTCCTGAAGAAGGGAAAACGGAGGAAGGACGATCCCGCTAGCTATAGACCAATATGCTTGCTCTCGATACTGGGAAAGATATTGGAAACAATGACAGCCTTCGTCGTGGACACGATTCTTGATCGGTACATAAGCACCAGACAATACGGGAGCACAAAGGCCAGATCAACGGAAGACGCGATTCACAGACTGGTGCAGGACGTTACCGACGCTCAAGAGGCATATGTGATTGCCATATCTTTTGACATCAGCGGAGCATTTGACAATGCTTGGTGGCCTAGGATCCTGGCTGCTATGCAGGAGGCTGAGATCCCAAGTAATATCTTCTGCCTGATAAGCAGCTTCCTTGACTGTAGAAGAGTCAGGAAGACAAGCTGGGCGGGAGTGGCGGAGATACCAGTCAACCGTGGTACTCCGCAGGGATCAGTCAGTGGACCCAGGATGTGGAAGGCCGCCATGAACAACGTGCTGGTGGATCTGGAACAAAGCGGAATCCCAGCGGTGGCATATGTTGACGACCTCTGCGCCCTGACCAGAGGCAGGTCTCGCATGAGAGTACTCGCAGAATGCGAGCGGGTGCTCGAGATAATGAAACGATGGGCGGACGCTTCAAGACTAAAGATAAATGAGGAGAAAACCACCGCCATCGTACTAAAAGGAAAGTTCGACGAAAGACACCCCCCGAGAGTGAGATTTGGGAACGGGAGACTCAGATTTTCCGACACCATAACTTACCTCGGAGTTCGCCTAGGAGAAAGCCTAAACATCGCTCCACATGTGGAAAATATAGAAGAGAAGGTCATAATCGCCACGAGAACGATAAACCAAATGGCCTCCGCCACATGGGGAATTAAGTTCAAACCCAGAATTATGATTTACAAAGCGGTGTTTGAAGGCATAGTCTTGTACGGGGCCGGTTCGTGGGCAGGAATGCTCAAGAGCCAAGACAAGAAGAGGCTGCTCAAGATCCAGAGAGCAGCCCTGATTCAAATTAGCCAAGCTTATAGGACGATTTCCTACGAGGCAGTCCAGGTGATCTGCGGCGTGGCGCCAATCACACTTACGCTGGACGCCCGTGAGGCGACCTATAGAGCAAAGAGAGGCTTGCCCCAAAGAACAAGAAACCTCATAACAGAGGCGGCGGACGTCGAAACCGAGCACCCGGGAGAAAGGAAGCAAAGAGTGCGCCTCGCAACTTACGAGACCTGGAACCAGACGTGGAAGGATTCTCCCAAAGGAGAAGTCACTCGAAAATGGTTCCCGAATATCAACGCACGAATAAGCTGCACGTATATTAGACCCGACCATTGGACGACCCAGCTCTTATCAGGACATGGAGCCTTCAAGGCTAGGCTCCACTTCTTTAAAAGATCTGACTCCCCGATCTGCGACAAGTGCGATAGCGGGGAGCAAGAAGATGTCTGGCACGTCCTGTTCAGATGTCAGAGTCTCGAGCATGCGAGACTCCGCCTGTGCAGGGCTATATATGACTGGAGCCCAGAGCCAAGGCACTTCATTAAGAGCGAGGAAAACTGGGAAAAATTTTTAAAATTTGTAGAGGAGTGGAAAATGTCCTCCGATGCCCATTAGCCTCGCGAGGACAGAGAGTACCTCTAAATAGACCAAAGGAAAAAAGAAGACCTAGAGAAACCTCGACCGGCAATGCCCCATCAGGGGCCGCCTAGAAGGAGGAGTTTTAGTGGGTAACATGACTCATTGAGCCATCAGTCCCACAGTATTCCCCACTATGGGAGTCCGCATAAAGCGTTTCTCCTCCTTCAAAAAAAAAAAAAAAAAAAAGTGATTCCCCAGCAAGTCCAATAATGAAGTCACTCCCTCTTGGAATTGCCATTCGACCCTCTTATCTGTTTACTTGTAGAATCGCCTCCCTTCTTCATTTTGGTTTCGGGTTCTGCATTTATTTAGGTCCTTTTTCCTCTCCTTTCTACCCAATATATAATCTCAGGTCTCATTTGTGACCCATTCAGGCTTATTTACATATATTAGTCCTAGGTCTTTTTTTGTGTTTGTCCCGCAACACAATCTATGTACATTATATATATTTCTGATCCTAACAAGTAGATTTCAAGAATGCTAGTCAATAAAAAAAAATATATATATATTATTGACTAGC
>KZ807464.1:325230-343705 GCA_000696205.2 Oncopeltus fasciatus
AAAAGTATTTATATATATATATACATCCATGAACAATATATGACTGTAACTGTAATATAGATATCAATTCTTGATACTAAAATCTAAATAATTTATTAACAAAAACCGATCGCAATATATATATTTTTAAAATTTAAGCAATTAAACTGGTGCTTAATAATGTTCTTTGGGGGCTGACTGCTAATATAATTCAATCTTCCTTAGAACTAGATAACATACACTGTCTAATGGTGCCATAATAAATGCAAGGAAATAAGGGAGAATTGAATGGTTGCATTTGTGTATAATATTTGGAATTTTTTAAGATTTAAGAATGGCCATTACTAACAATCAATAGGATATGTATAGAAATAGCAATACGTCATACTTGACTTATATGCCTACAGTATTCATACTGTAAGTTATGAACAGGAAAATAATTTTCGAACAGGAAAATATGTTCAAAATCCTGACTTTGTACCCACCATTTCACTTTTCTAAGCTAAAATTTAATATTTAATGCTAATGTAATAACTTACATTATATAACTTGTATCATATTACTTTAATTATATAATTTGCATTATAAATATAACACGCATTATATAACTTGTAATAGGAAGGCAAAAATTTAAAGTTTTTTATAATTATTATAAAAGTAAATGGATTATTTGTTAAAATATTGTAGGAGCAGAAAAAAATCCCTCGAGAAGGACTGAAATGTGAAACTAAAACAATTATTTTAAGTTCAATAATACAAAACCCAGTCCTAAATTGGCTACAAGCATATAGTAGTTCGCCGTGCAGGAATTCTTGGGTAACTAAGGGTATTCCTAAGGATTCTAGTTAATGAAAGTGCATTATATTTACAAATTTAACTAAGATGGCTGTACTCGTACACCACTAATTATTTATTAGAACCAGGCTTAGTTGCCTTAAGCTCATTTTCCACAACTTTTGGAATAATTATCTTCATTTACTCCCATGTATGTCCATCTAAAGTAAAATATGGGAATTTCGCCATGATCACACATCTGTACACGGTCAAAAGAATGTGGTTTCGGTTTTCTAGAGATATGTTATCACTTTCTCTTTTGGTCGTTCCGAATTCACTGATTTTTTGGTTTAAATCTGAAAACGAGAAGCAACTGTCGAAAGAAAGTGGAATATAAAAAGTTTTCGAATACCGCTGCGAATCCACGAGTAAAAGCTGAAACGTGAGTTTTAAAGTTGTGTACCGCTCCACCATCGCCTGGTGGCGTTTTACTTCATTAATTTTTATCTATTTCAATGTTTTATTATTAAATCAACTTAGTTGAAGGTATTTTGAAAAAAAAGAAAGTATTTATTGAACCACAAACATGCGCAGTAAAATAAGGTGTTTAAGTTTAAAAGTTTTAATTAGGGCATTAAGACTCAGAGGTTGGGTGAGTTCACTAACGCCCCCGGGTTCAAACCATAACAAGGTTACTTCTGGACATTTCAAAATATTTTTCTTCATCTCTGAAAAAAAATATGACATTTTAACTCTAATTATATTTATTAATAGAGAGTTAAAAAAATAACTGAAGGAATAAAGTATATATTTACTTATAAGTAAAAAACTTACTTTATAAAGTAAGTGTAGCTAATTGGTTTAAAATTGGTTTATACATTGAGTGTATGCATATAAACCTATATATTTAATATATATATTATATAATTTCTGCACAGATACAAGCTAGTTTCGTAGGAGGTGAGGNAAATATAAATATAATGCTAAATGCCACAGGAAAATAATTTTATTTACTCTTTCAAAAATATCAAAGTTGTTTTAAAATAGATGTATGTATACTTGTATTGTAAAAAAAGAGTTGCTCTGCGATGCATCCTTTAAAAAGAAATAAACTAAGCAGATTTATCATATTTCATTAAAGATAGCAAGTAAGTGATAAGAGTAAGACACTCATTTGTTCTTACTAGCTGAAATAATGAATTAGGGTAAAAAGTGAAAAGTGAGTAAAAATGCTAATAAATATAAATGTCAAAAATGAAGTACCTGTTCAATAAACTTTTTTTTTACAACAATACTTATAAAATATTATATTCATAAATTTTAATTTTCCTTCAATTCCTTCCCTCTCTCGTATCCTATATCATCCAAAAAAGAATTTACTCAATTGTTTTTATTGAATAGGAAGCTTATATATCAATTTTTTTTATATACTTTAAAAATAAGGGGGCCTGCCCAGACCCCTAAATTACATTTCAAGTCCTCAAATATGTTCCTTCATAGGCACTTTAGGAAAAAAATTTTATAGACTAAAAAAAATTAGAAAATTACATTTTAAACTAATCTTTAGTAAATTTCTAGGTGAAAGAGAATAATTAATAAAATGAACTACTAATTCTATAAGGAAGTGTGTTCATTATGGAACTAATACTGTTGATTTTCTTGTTAAATTTCCTCTTTTATGCCTGCTTTGAAAATTTATTTTTAACAATTTTTATCTACTGAAGCTAAAAATTGAACGAAGGGAATGGGATCATGAGTTATAAATTTTAGCTCTAAAGAAATATATTTTAATCAAAATGTAGTTCGTGAAAGTTAGGAATTAAATTTTCAATCCAACATCTTTTAGAAGTTTTTCCTTAGTACTGATTGAAAGAAATATATATAAAAAAATCAACTTAAGATCTAATTCTAAACATCAACTCATAATGTACTGATTTTGGAAGAAGTCATCCAACCGTTTCCCAAATACCGAATTTTGTTTCTTTATTTTAAAAACTGTGTAAGATAGAAAGAACGCTCTGGGAAACGCATAATACATGCACATTATATGTATTTAAGTAAATATACTCGTATGTACGGTGAATTTCGAATTGGATGGCACGGTTTTATGTATTTGTTTCGTTGTACCAGGAAACTAATTTAAATTAATTTATTACAGATATACCAATATAAATTTTTAAAAAAAATAACAGATTTATTTAATGAAAGAGTAACTTAGTATACTTAGTGCTAGTAACAGTTATTCAAAATGTTGTAAATTAATAAGACTTTCTCCTACGACATCGGATTCGATATAAGTAGCATAACGAACTGGTACTGTGACTGCTATATTGATAAATTTCTGTTATACTGATATAACACTAAACAATTATGCCTTATGCATTCAAGATGGCTGACAATAATGAAGCTACTACCGAAACTATAATTTTTTTTATGAGTGGTCAAAAGGGCCCCTTCCCACCCCTAGGTTTTTACGAAGCAAAGATCCTTATAAAATAAAACATTTGGGGCCAATATTTAACGAGTAGCAAACAAGAGGGAAGAGATGATAAATAATTTAGAGAGATTTAGTTAAATTCAAATGCACAATATATAAACATGTATGAAAATACACATTTTTTAAATTGTATTTTTTGGACCCACCTGACCGAAACCCTACAAAAAAAAAAAAATACTAGTAATACAAGTAATCTCTATGGTCCAAACTCTCCATTTGAAAATATGAATGTAAACATACCTAATTCATTTATTACCGATATAGCCGAGGTTTTATATATATAGTAATCAAGAACATGTGGGATAGAGAGCGCAGTGCACACACTAAGAGTATAATTTTCGGGGATCTCTCGCCCTTCATCAGTGAGGAGTGAAGAGAGACTCTTTTTTCACTTTACCTCTCATCCCACCTGTTCTTGATTACTATACATCGCAGCCGCGAGTGTTTCATTATATATATGTGTGTGTTGGTACCATATTCTCTGGCGTGTATAGAGGAGTCTCCTGAAAATAGAGGTAATACAACCAGTAAAACCTTTCTCATCTACCGTTAGCTTTTGGTCTATAGTTGGCGAGATGAATTTTTGATGCGTGGGCTATGGCACGACCAGTAAATGCAGGAGTTAATTTAGTGTCGGTTTGAAGTGACTACCGAAGTCCGGACAAACTTTCGCGAACTCCATTTCACCCGCCAACAAAGGTATCAAGGCCGGCTTTCAGGAAAACCCCATTGTTGTTAGGATTTTGACAAGAATTTAGCCATTCATTACTGCCTACACTTTCTCTGATCCTACAGTTTAAATTATGTCCAAACACATGTCATTCATTAATTATGGTGTAAGTTAATTATGACAAAAGTAAAGAAGAATCAAATGTAAACTCTACACACACTCACAGGTAATATCATACTTTAAATACCCATAGCACTGGTATGGCGTTTGTTACGCAATTAAAGCCTGTCCATGGGACACTCAAAACACAGCGCCAGGCTTGGGATTCCCAATTCGACACACAGTAATGACGTGTCGAACAACATAGATTTATGTGTACATACCAAAAGCTCTTTAGACATCAGATACATCATGCCTATATTGCCGTGATTAATTCAAATTGAATTAAATTAAGATATTGTTAAATCGATTTTATATTAGCTGGAATTTCAACTTTTTTTTTTTTTTGGAAACTTAAAATATTGGAACCATGGCGATATTTGAAAAATATTATCAGATATTCCCTGATATCGCATTGGAGAAGCTAATAATGTGGTTCGTACCATGTGCTAATAATGCACACACACACACACACACACACACACACACACACACACACACACACACACACACACACACACACACACACACACACCCGCACGCACACACACCCGCACGCACACACACCCGCACGCACGCACGCACACATATTATCAAAAATAAGTTTTTTTACTTGTATACTTTTTTTGTCAGAAAAATATTTATAATGAAGATATTGACTATTATTCAAATTGATCTAACATTAAACCCCCTTTCCACTTTCCAACAAAAAGTAATTATAATACATTAATTATAATAAAATTAAAGATTCTCCTTACTGCCATTGTGACTTTACATACGAACAGACATAGCAACATTTGATACAAGACTGTACACTACTTACAGACTACAGGACAGAACTAACATGAAAA
Organism: Oncopeltus fasciatus; assembly: GCA_000696205.2. Lineage (NCBI taxonomy): Eukaryota > Metazoa > Arthropoda > Insecta > Hemiptera > Lygaeidae > Oncopeltus > Oncopeltus fasciatus. The sequence continues at coordinate 330,161 of KZ807464.1, forward strand.
ACACTACTGAAAATGGCCAGTAGAAGCAAATTTATAGATGGACAAATAACTAGCAGATTTCAAAACACTCTTTAAAATCTCTCTTGAAAAAATTAAACACTTAAATGAGAGATACTTATAATTAAATAATCACATTTAGTTTACAATATAAGTAATTGAAACCGTATATTTATTTAAATATTCAGTCTTGTATAGTTTTTTTTTCCTTTCTTGTTCATATTTTTAATTTATTTCAAAGTTCTTTTTTTCTTCATCTCATTCATTTTTTTTAGTTGTAATTCTTCTTTTTTCGTTCTTTTGTTCTTTATTTGATTGATTATTATTTTTTGTTAATTGTATATTATAATCAACTAATGTAATTATTTATTATACATGTGCATTTTATGCAATATTTTAATGGTATGTACAGATTAAACTCCCTTATGGCAGGGTTACTGTCATAATGAAAAAAAAATTACAACTAATCAAAAAGTAACTGAATTAAATAAATAGATGGACTAAATACCAAGATAGGTTTCTGCATTTTTAAAATTATAAAGTTGGAGAACCTCATTTGAAGATAAATTTTTAAATACTTTTTAATACTTTTTTTTGTAATAATTTAACTGGATATAATTATTGGTAAAATAAATTTTTCAACTATTGAATATTGAACTTTATATTAAAATAAATACAATTTTTTATATTTTTATCTTCTCATAAGTAGGAACGATGAGGAATCAATGAATTATGATGCCAACATAAATAGCTTTTTTTCATAAAGAGCTTCTAAGAAATGGAAGAGAAAATATTTTTAATATTGAATTGGTGGAAAAAATGAAATACTTTTGAAGAAGTTCATGGAACACACATGCAGGACTAGGATCGGCTTGATTTCCGCTTTTCTTTGCTGCACTTAACAACAAAGCAGGAACTTTTCGAATAAGATCACATCTACTAATGTTCAACTGTTACAGGAAAAAATGTGAAATACCATCCTGAAACTTAAACTTTGTCTAAACTGATGCATGTGAAAACACATGGAGGCTAGAAATAATATGAAATGAAAAACAAGTTTTCTGGGACATTGGAAACAGGTGAAAAGTCCTCTCTCGCCTTCAGGACAATCCTGAAGATGGCTTACAATGTAATACTTTTAATTATATTTTTTTAATCCACTATCAAATAACTGTCCATTTGAATGTAAAGTTACATACAGATTTAAACTTCTGTTTGAAGGTTCTCCAGCACCAACCTTGCGCTTGGGTCATAATTTGTTCAAATAATAGAATTTTTTAAGTTCTAACAAGAAGTAAATTGAAATTCGAATAATTTTTTGTGCAAGGGAACAGAATAAAAAATCTAACTGTTCCAGCCAGGACTCAAACCTGGATCTCCTGCTATCCGGGCCGGTGCATTTACCAATTATGCTACCCGGATATGTCTGATAAGTTATTAAATTCCCGCACTAGTGCCGAGAGTCTAACCTCCGATTTTTTAATCTGTTCCCTTGCACAAAAAATTGTTAAATTTACGTGGGATTAAATACCACAAAATATAATATTTATGAAATTCGAATATTTTCGATGAGATGTGCATAATTTGAGTTATAGGTCTAAAACTAGTTAAAAGTATTATCTACACATTTATTCCGTTTTTTTTTTTAAATATTTAGAGAGAGTATTTCTTAATCTTTTTCTATCTCCATGTAATTTTATTTCTATGTGAACTGTAGGAATAATGACAGTCAGCTATAGATATATAGTAAAAGGTAATTTAATTCAATTACATTTTACCTCCGAAACCTGCAATAACACAAATACTGTATATCATTCGTATAAATATATTTGTCATTCCAATATCTCCTTGACAGACATGAAAAAATCTAATTAAAAAAAAAAAATTCTTTAAAAAAAACAAACAGCCAATTTAAAAATATTTACCGAATATTAGAAAGCAGTTGAAGTTCCATTTAGAATTTTATGATGGTGCAAATACTATTTAAAGGAATTCAAATTCAATGAGTCAAGGCTGTGTTTTCAGATCATGAATACATCATCACACCACTGGTACCAACAATACTTTCTTAGCCTTGAAGAAGCCGTCCTTTTTTAATTGCAAAAGTCTGGCAATTAACAAATTTTTTACACTTTCCAATCCAGAATAAGAAACTCTATATAATTCTTATGATAGTGGAAGGCTAAGCGTATCTTAATGTATTTTAAATGAAATTCTTCAGTAGTCTTGACTCAAACAATTTCCTCCAGGTCTAGATTTCGACTTCCCAGTTGGAGAAACGCCCTGACTTCAGTGACTCGAGAACCGACATCGGGAATAATTCCTCCCAGGCTGTCTATGGTTCGCTGATTTTCCTTCGTCCGTTTCTTTCTTCACGGTCAGCTGGAGTACACGTCCCTAACTCCTGCGCTTGGACGCCCTAACTAGGGCTTGGTTTTGCTATTAGCAGCTGACCAAGTAAAATCACCGTCTACTGCACATAAATTCTTTTGGACTAAATTCTTTGATTCTTTAATTAATTAAAAACGAACAGAGATGAGGGTAAGTCCTCAATTTCATTTTGGAAGCTGAAAGGACAATCAAGGGAATAGCTAAGACACTGAGACAAGCTCTAGAACAACTGAGACTACACAACTGTGGGAGAAGCAACTTATCCGCTTATGCATTGCAGCCACTAAAATATGGCTAATATATTGTTAAGACAAGGGAAATGTGTTGCGTATGGCCAGACCTGTACGGGAAGGGGATAATTGAAGGATGCAGATTTTTCCTCTGTCTTGGAAGTGAAGTTGGCTTACTTGGAAATAGACCGTTCTAAATTCTTGGCGACTCTTGCACAATATTATATAAGCAGCTCGCCTCCCCCGAGTCAGTGATAAGTCAGTCTCCGTCTGAGTCACTTTCCGTGGCAGATCGCGTGACGCAGAGTGTCGGGCTGGTTATAGCCCTTGCAGTGCCGGCAACAGCGAAGTGAAAAGTGTTAAGTGATAGAAATTATCAAGTTATCTTGAGGCCTGGTTGTAAATTAGCATATTTAGTTTATTTGAACATATTATTAATTTATTAGCTGTAAGTAATTTATAATTTTTTATTTATTTTCATTTATTGTTAGTTAGTAAGGGCAGTAGGTTAGTTTGTAATAAGCAAATGTAATTATTTGTGATAATAAATGAACTTTAATTCATCTAATTCTTCTTAATTATAAGTGACCCGTAGTCTGTAACTACTACAAAAAATATTCCAAATAATGAAATTTGTTTCTCTAATTTTAATAAGTACATCCGTTCAATTGTCCTTGTTACACTTTTAAATATCTTACTTAATGACCGATATTCATAAAAATGTCTTAGAACATGAATTTTAGAAAAATTTAGTAACGATTAATTTTCTTTTTTAAAAGGTAGGATAGGAGAAAATAAACAATAATATGGAATATTTAAATTTAAATGAATGTCAAGTGCCACATAAATATTTTAATTATACGAGGCCATTCAATGTCACAACATCATCTACAGGACCTGCTTTGCCTCCTGAAAGACGACTTTTAAAACATTTATAAATTATTATTTTTATAATGTTTTTGAACGTAGAGATTATTAGTAGATGTTTTTTTGTTGGCATTTGAATCAACCTTGACCGAACCCAAAAACTAAAAAAAAAAAAAAATAAAACAGGAAAAAACCATATACTTAAAATCTTATCATCTTCGTTATTTTTAGCGTTAAGAAAAACAATGCATATTACAACATAGTATAAAAATGTAATTTTATAACATTTATAATTTAAAAAAACATCATTACTTTTTATAAAATAAAAAAGTGGGCATTAAATAAGATAATTTATAATTTCAAATAGAGAGTTTTTTGACCGTAGATTGTTGTTGTTTTTTTTTTGACCGTAGATAATATTATTAGATGATTTTTGTTGGGGTTCGGTCAAGATAGATTCAAAAAAATACAACTTTAAAAAAAGTGTATTTTTTAAAGATTATTTACCAACCCTTCATTAGCGAGAACCTAACTTACGAGAAAGATGAGAAATTCGTCTTAAACTCGAAGTAGCTGACATTGTCATGCATTTTGTCGGCTCTCGTCATTAATTATATTAAATTTTAATTGAGGGAGTAGAGTGAGATATCTAGCCTGTCCTTGTGGTGTAAAGGTCAGCACGCTAGGCCCAGATAGCAAGAGATCCAGGTTCGATTCCTGGCGAGGACGGATAGATTTTTTTATTCTGTTCCCTCTCATGAATTATTTATAATTTACGTGGGATAAATAAAACCACAAATAAAAATATTTAAAAATTATCTACCAACGTTTCGGCTTACATTGCAAGCCATCTTCAAGACTATCATGGAGACGAGAGGGGACGTCCTGCCTTTAAGTTCACATTTTCATGACTGAGTTCAAATTTCCTTACAATGTAAGCCGGAACGTTGGCAAATAATCTTAAAAAAATTACACTTTTTTTTAAATTTGTTTTATTTCATACAGTATTTTATACAACACCTATAAGACACACATACATTAAGAACCTTATAGAAAGATACATTATAAAACACTACTACAGGTACGTAGATGACATACTTTCTATACTTTCACAAGACAATGGAGAAGACATATTAACAGACCTAAACAACTTACATCCCAACATCACATACACAATGGAGAAAGAAAACAACAAAACAATCAACTACCTGGACATAACTATTACAAGAACAGACGACAGACTGACCTACGAAATATACAGAAAACCGACAACCACTGACACCACCATACACGCAACATCAAAACATCCTACACAACACAAACTTGCAGCATTCAGACATTTGTTTGTATCCGTTGTTGTGCGCAGTTGCTTGTATCGTCTGTAGTTCTTTGTCATAGTTTTCTTTTGTGAAAGGGATTGTCTTCATTCGTCGTGAATTTTCCAATTATGCTACCAGGACAAGTCTGATAAGTTATTAAATTCCCAGTACAAGTGTCGAGAGTCTAACCTCCGAGGTAGACGAATATATCGTCTTAAGCTCGGAGGAGCTGACATTGTCAAGCTGTTTAAATGACACTCGTTATTTACTTTTAACACTAGTTAAAAAACACTCTCGACACTAGTGCGGGGAATTTAATAACTTATCAGACTTGTCTCGGTAGCATAAGTGGTAAATGCACCGGCCCGGATAGCTGGAGATCCAGGTTCGAGTCCTGGCTGGGACAGATCGATTTTTTATTTTGTTCCCTTGAACTAAAAATCTTAAAGACAACTGTTTATGCAAAGGACTACAACCCCCAACAAAAATTGTTTCCTCTTAGTTTATGAAAACTCCCCATTATTTTTAGAACTGCAGTACTCAAGGTGCTTTAAGACTCCAAAATGTTTTTCTAAATTCTTTAAATCTAGATATGAAGATATAAGTGTATCGGAATTTTTGTTTCAATTAATCTGAACATTTAAAGTTCCATTATTATTATAGCTGTAATACAAGACTAAATTAAATGTAACTGTTAAATTTGAAGTAGATAATATTCAAAGAAACAATAAAATACTAACCTGAAAGCCGTAATGTCCTTATTGGTTGAAAGGAAGCAGAGATAAGAGGCTCTGCCTGGAATGTTTTCTTATGAAATTGGCAGACACTAGAAAAAAAAAAAAATTGGAAAGATATTGTGAATAATATTCTAAAAACTGATTCAAGAAGTTCCGAAATAGCACGGAGAGAGTTTTATTTTCGTATTGGCTTTTTGCTAGAAATACAGCTTTATACACTCTGCTCTGAAGACAAACTTTAGCCCGAGATGCGAACGGAGTTTCCCAAGTTGGTATACTTCCTTGGGAATATGTGTTGAGGGTTAGCATTGGGTAGCTGCGCCCTTTCAGAGCGCTTAGAGCTTATCAAAGGAAATCTGAGAGACCTCCCCTGGGAAAACTTGTTCACAGCTACAGGTTGGCCTGCTCGAGTACAGCTGTCTCTGTGTGGTGATGTGGGAGTCATGACGCCAGGAGGAAGGAAAGAAAGAGACTCGCTTCAGGTTATAAACTTATAACCTGCTCTCCATCCGTCTTGACGAGAAAATTACATCTTTACTCGAAGTTTTGATAAAACTTGGGCATGTAAAAATACTCCTGCAGCTAGTGAGCTTACATTTAAGAGTAACGTAATATGAAAAATTTTCCAAATTTCACCTCTTAATGTGACGTCAAATGAGAGAATTTAAAAAATGTACATTTTAGCAAGCAAAAAAAAAAAAAACTAGAAGAAGTTTTTGAAAGATAATATGATCATTTAATTAACATTATATGATATGCAAATTAGGAATTATTAAACTTTATCAACTGACAGCTTAGAAGAAAAGTAGGGCATAATCTTGATAAAAAAAAAAAAAAAAAAAAACTATTCCTATCAGGAGATAGAGCTAAATCTTAACGTTATTCACGTTGGTCCCATGAAGTTACATTTAAGAAATTTTACAGATCCTAAACAAAGATTATAATATAATCCNATTCATAATTCATTCAATATTATATAATTCATTTTCTAAATATATTTTTAACATTAAATGAGAAATAATAGTCCTTTTTTATCAATAAGTCGACTTTACGCATCGTTGTCCTTTTCAGCGAAAGTATAAAGATCCAAATTTACACTTATAAAGCATATTATGAATGAACGAGTAAGCCAATATTTTCAAAATGAATGAATATGTCGGTTGATTTATATGGGGTGGGAGAATGTATTCCACTCCATAGACTCCATTGATGTCCAGCACACAATATATTATTATTATTATTTATTCGTTTCGCCCTTGATTCCATTTTGAAGAACTCAACAAAACAAACATACATTTAATAAAGAGAGTATTTAACAACAAAATGCTAAAATTTATCTCGTCATTAGTTTATTTTCTCACACTTTAAATAATACATTTTAATATTCTGTTTGCGATAATATTCTGCAGCTGAAAATTAATAAATACAAAAAAAAAAAAGAAGAAAAAAAAAAGAAGAAATTAAGTTATTGCAACGAAAATCTGTTGAAGAATATCAAGAGTATATAATAAGATCATGTGGAAGAAAGAGTGTAATGAACACACACAAGAAAAAAATCACAAAGAGTAAAATTTTCGGGGATCTCTCGCCCTTCGTCAGTGGGGAGTAAAGAGAGACTGGTGTTCCTAATCATCCTATTATTGGCAAATGATGCTAGGTCTTATATTGGCTTTGAGAATGTGGATATAGGCGCACTCTCTCGTCTTGAGTTGCAAATCAGAAGGCACATCGGGAAGTTGTTCAATCACTTGAACTTGGAAAACGTCATTAAAACTCATTAAATGACTCTGAGCATGCCTTGGTATGGGAGGGGACTGTGGTTCTGAACAGGATGCTCTTTGGTTATTAATTCTGAGACTTAGGGGCGTAGTAAATTTTCCTACGTAAAAAGCAGGAACAAAATTGCATTGAAGCATGTTGATTTTAGAAGCAAACACAATTTTTGGATGTGTATGTTGATGAGGACTGGATCTTATATCTTAAGTGGGTGTTGACAACGAAGAACGTGTTGCCTATTTTTATAAGCATCTGCTTTTGTTACAAGGCCAAGCACCTTGATTCGGTAAATTTGTTAGGGTACATTACTTTCAATATATAAATTGGTGAAAGAGGAGAGAGGGAGGGTGATAAAAGGAAAATCAAAATTTAAAATCATAACATCTTCAGCGTTACGAAAAAAATGAATACTATGTAAATTACTTTCAATACAATTTTATAATAATTTTTAGTGCAAGGGAACAGAATAAAAAATCTAACTGTCCCAGCCAGGACAATAACTTATCAGACTTGTCTCGGTAGCATAAGTGGTAAATGCACCGGCCCGGATAGCAGGGGATCCAGGTTCGTATCCTGGCCNACTTTAGAAAATAATGAAGGTACAAAATAATTCATGCAAAATAGCCTTTCCGTCAAATAAGATTTTTATAAAATACATATTAAAGCAAATATTAAAGAATTTTATTTCAAACTTAGGTTGGGCCCTCATACAATATTGAAATTATATACTGTATTAGAGCTTCTATAGGGAACCACTAAATAAATTAGTTTTGGTAGAAATCGGATAAAGGGGGGATGAGGGTTTTAAGGAAAACCAAAATTTATACTAGTTATATTTTCATTTATATTTAGTTTAATGAAAAAGAAAAATAGACAAAGCAAATTTAAAAAAAAAAATCTCTTATTGTACGAATTACTGTTACGTTATAATTAGGGCGAATGTAATTAGGGCGGGTGAGCACTTCCCCCACCCTTCCTTTCTGACCAGTCTGGAGGCTTAGCGGTATTAATTTTTACTCTCATTATGATCTTTCGACTATGAGATATAATCCGTCATTTACTCTTATCTATGTCAATGTTCAATGATTGCTCAAACCTGAATCCAACCATGTCATTTTGGTCAATAAATTTTCACTAAGTAGGTCATTTAATCATGTACTTCGAAATGACATTTGTATTTCATTAAAATAAGCTCAATACTTTTGTTTCCCACTAAATTTTTAAGATTTAAGTTATAAATAAAGAAACTCCCGGAAATCGGCATATATTTCTGCCATCTCCAATTTACCCTTTATTTATGTAGCATACGGTGAAAACTGTGAGAATTCGTTAAGTTACTATGAGAATTTTTTTTTTTTTCTAATGTTAGCCTCCCTTACAACCAGTTTGGGTCATGGAGGGAGGGGCTATCTACAGGTTACAATCCCATTCTAAACATTCATGGCCCAGGACAAGGCATTATTTAAAAGCTTCCCCAGGGCAGGATTCGAACCCGCAACGCCATGAGTGTTAGACCCGAACGGATCCCAACCTGGTGCAGCTATGAGAAATTTTAAAACTTAATACAATTTTTATATACATTTCTCATATATTTTTAGAGTTTATAGAGCATGTCGAATTGAAATTAGGCTATATGTCGGGACGGATATAATCCAAGCCCCAAGTTTCACTTAATTCTGTTCAGCTACTTCCGAAAAATGTTAGTTACGGTATATACCCAGTTCTGATGCTGCATGTCTTATGATGTAAAACATCAAAATTTCATGAGGTTTTTATGGTTTCGGTTTTCCAGGTCTATTAGAACAGCATTAATTGGAAATCGAAAATTACAGATATAGTGATTGAAAAAAGGAGGGGGATAAGCGATGAAAAAGTGTTAAAGTTATCGAGTAAATGGTAAAATCCACAGGTTAATACGAATAAAGGTTTACCTTTTAGTGCTAATTAAAAAAAAATTTGAACTCAGCCTTTAATTTAATCTTCCTTGAGACGGAATATCAAGTTTATGTAAAATTTAGTACATCCGAACGGACAGAATCTATATCCATAAATTAATTAAATTCGGTTCAGTTGTTTCCGAGAAATTTCGTGCTCAGCGTACGGCGACATGAAACGTAAAACATCTAATTATGTAAAGGTTATAAAGCTGGCTTTTAAGTCCATGCAATATTTTATTCATATTAAAACAATAAACTAAAAGTCTCAAAATAAAAATCGTAAACCGATGGTAAACCACACAAATGGTTTTCATGTTATATGAAATGTATGTTTTGCCTCTCCTATTAAAAACCAAAATAAATAATAGCAAGACAAAATAACGCTAAAAGGTTTAAATTAAGGGCTAAAATTTTAAAATATGTATAAATTGGTGAGAGCTAAACTTATTAATCTGTGTCTTTTTCCTCTTGACAAAACTTTTGAAACTACATTTTTTCGTCATATATTTTTCTTGTTAGCTGCATAATCTGTAAGTATAAATATATTATTTGTATGTTTCCATTGTATCAATAATTTAAATTGATTTTCAGTAAGTATTATGTTAAGTAGATTAGTTGAAAATGCTTATACTAATGAATATAGAGGTTATATAATAATGGAGATTAAACAAAAGCGTTTTATATCTACTCGTTGAATTATTTTAAAATGAAAAAAAAATCTCAACTATATTAGCATTTTTTTAAATCACAGCGTTCGTAAAGTCAGTGTGTCTTTTAAAGAAACTTTTCAATATACCCTAACAATGATGTAAATTGTGCGACTTCATCCAAATAGATAGAACAAGACACAGATCACCTGTGGAGCATATGGTGAACAGCTGTGAGGAACCGACTCCTTTGTGAACTGATTCAGTTCTGAGGACTAGTGATTCGAGAACAGATACGGACCAGTCTCCCGCCGGCTCCCGTCGGGTTCGGTCCTCTAGATGCACTTACTACCTCTGCCCGTCTTCTTCCATCTCGTCCTTTCGGGTACGTACGAAATGTTTCGACAGAAAATTGCTTATGACACAATAATTTAAATGCGAATAATTTTAAAATAGTAAATAATTAACTAAAAAAAATTATCTGACTATAACCAGTGTATAGAATTTTATACTAAATTAAATGTAATAAGGAATAAAAATAATTTGGAATTTAAATTTTAAAATATAAAAAATGTCTCATTCTTTATTGTATAATCATAAAATAAAATATTTTATTTACTCACAGAGATATATTTGTTCATCAATACAAATTATTATTACGTGGAAATTTTCTAACCTAATGAGTAGTATAAATAAAAGTATTGTATGTAAAATCAAGTGAATGAATGTAACACATCTGTATGGATAATATTAATGTTGGTGTTAAGAAACAATCTTTAAGTTAATTTGAAAAATCTGTTAAAAAATAAAATTTCTTTGGTACTTCTGTATTTTAATATACTAAATGCTTTATGTTTGTTAAAAAACAAAATAAAAAAGATCTGTATTATTTATTCCTACTTAAAACTGAATTTGGGAACCATTGCATTCTTATTCAATATAATATGGAATATATATATATTATATGGATATAATTGTAGTTGAGGTTGATAATTGGGACTAAAATGAAGCAGAAAGGTTTCTTTATGTTTGGAAACATTGCAATCCTTTATAAATGTACATGTTATTTATCTCAAACAATTAATGTGAGGGAACAGAATAAAAAATCTATCTGTCCCAGCCAGGACTCGATCCTGGATCTCCTGCTTTCCTAGCATACCGACCCGGAAAGCAGGAGATCCAGGTTCGAGTCCTGGCTGGGACAGATAGATTTTATATTCTATTCCCTCGCATTAATTGTGTAAAATTTACGTGGGATGATACAAAACAACTAAATTAGTTATTTATTTCATTTTTTTAAAAATTTTATTTGAAAGGATTGGATCTCAAACATATCTAATCTGTGATAAATTTGTTTAGTATTTTTATTTATACGTTTCGGCTTTTATCGGCCTTATTCGTACCAAATTTTTGGTTCAATGTATTGTCTTGATAACTGTGAAGGAAGAAGTTTATTTCTTTTTTAAATTTTGACATAGCCCTAATCTGGGTTGTAGAACATCTAATGCTTGATTCTGTATTTTAACAAAAAACAAAAGTAAAGGTGAATATATTAGAAAAATAAATTATTTTAAACAAAATTAAGCAAAAAAAAGAAGGAAGAAAATATTCCTTCAGAAGATCTCCAATTCTACTTTTTGTAAATGAGTTATAAGTGCACCATTATTTTCTAAAGCATTGTCTTATAAATATTATTTCTTTTATTATAATTTAGAAATAATTGATCAGCCTATTAATAATAAATAAAAAGTGTAATAATAAATATTCCCTTAAAAATCATACAGGTTTTTTGTTGTTTTTCTTTTGTTTACTTCCCTTATAGCTAATCTTAAGGTTCTTGAGGGTCGTGACAATCTATAGGTAGGAAGCCAATTATAAACACCTATGACACAGGGCAAGCATTAATTTCTCGTTAAAAATTAAATGGCTTGCTGATTAGGTAATAATAAAAAATACTTATATAATTATAATTTCTTAACTAGAGTTTTTGCTTTAATTACTGAGTCGTAAAAAAATCTTAGGTTATGAAGTCGTTAGGCAGTATTTTTAATCTCTTGTAGGTACAAAACAGTTATAAGCTTGGTAGACAATAAAACTGTTCAGGTACTTAGGTTTCGATCGTTTTTGATAAAATCCAGGAACAAATACATAAAAAAATTTCCTTAATTCACATTTTTGTTTTTAATTTTTTATTTGCCGACGTTATGTTTTAAATTGTAATCTACCTTGAGAGCTATTTAAAAAAATACAGTAACCTGAGTAATTAAAGAAATCGTTAATATAACATTTACATTATATTATTTAAAAAAAAAAATTAGAAATGCTTGTGAAAAAAAAATTAGGGACGCAATTCGGAGGGTTGGGCAAGTCACCTTAATAAAAACTTATATAAATCAAAAATAGTATTTAGGATTTCTATTGAAAATTGTTCAATAAATACATTTTTGGCTTATCAGCCAATATTATATAAGTCATAGGCCAATATGTCAAAATTATATATAGGCTTCTCATCCTATTATAAGAGAAGGCTCTAGAGAAAGCAAAAATTCATAAACATGATACCTTCGTTATAATTGTCGTTAATGAAAATTTTTAGATCATAGTACGTGTAAAATGTAATTTTATAACATTTTAAAGAAATTTTATCATGTTATATATTTAAAAATGTAACCACGGAGTAGAGCATTATCCCTAATCTTCCCTTCCAAATATTCCCTGGCCAGCTTTCACATTGTTACTCTCAGGCCAACAAGATCAAACTAGTCACTTATAACCATCTTCAGGATAACATGCAAAATTTAGTTTACGGACTTCTTCATCGTAAGAATTTTTACCGTAACATACTGCTTTAAAGGCTAAAATAGCTGTGTCATTTCTGAAATGTTTATTGGCTTGTATTTTGTTTTTTATTTTTCAAGATTATTTACTAATAAATATTTAAGAATTTAGGTTAAATTATCATAAATATTTATCTTATTATAAAACATTGATTAAAAAAGCATATTTTATGATTTATGAGTAAAGATATAAAAAGATTCTTTTTCACAAAATATTTTAACTTATCATATATTCAAATATTTCTATCTAGATAAATGTTAAAAGAGCCCCGCTTTGTTTACCATAATTCAGCGTATGTATAATTATTCATTTAAATTTGTAATAATTTCATCATATGGCATGTTTTTGTTTTAAATATCTTTAATTGATATTTGTATAATTAATTTGTCATAGGAAATGTATTTTATAAATGTATTAAATAATACAAAGGGATATATTTTGTATAACCTTCTCTCTGAAGCGCTTCTCAATCAGGTTATTTTTTTTTTTAAATTTGCATAGCAAAATGTAATAATTCTTTTAAAAAAAATATATATAAGAGATTTAAACATTGATGAATTATTAGCTGTGATAAGGGGAACGGTGATGGAACTGAAATTCTGGGTCAAAAATCTTTTGTGCTTTTAACAACACCCAGCCCTGATTCGATACCATTTTTCAACAAATTGGAAATCTCAGGTGGTCATCACGGCTTCTGACCCCAACCTTGTCTGGTACCTACCCCTTGGAAACATCCTTAACATATATTTTCTCAGGAGCATATTATAGCCTGCTGCAGTGTCTTTAAAATTTATTTTATTTTTATT
>KZ807464.1:349981-361970 GCA_000696205.2 Oncopeltus fasciatus
GTGAACAAATATATATATATACAAATATTACAATTGAAAAAATAATTTTATTTAACCGATGGATGTATCTTTCTGCCTTCTTTACTACAGTAGAAGCCGAAGATTTCTTATAGCATACCGGCCCGGAAAGCAGGAGATCCGGGTTCGAGTCCTGGCTGGGACAGATAGATTTTTTATTCTATTCCCTCGCATTAATTGTTTAAAATTCACGTGAAATGATACCCAACAACTAAAGTTGTTAATAAAGTTATTTATCTCATTTTTCAGGGTTTTTTATAAATATTTTTTATTTTTATTTTATTTAAAAGGATTGGGTTATATGTCTCAAACATGTTTAATCTGTGATATATTCGTTTAGTATTTTATTTATACGTTTCGGCATTTATCGGCCTTATTCGTACACAATTTTTGGTTCAATGTAGTATAATCTATTGTCTTGATGACTGAAGGAAGAAGTTTATTTCTTTTTTTAATTTTAATTTTGACTTAGGTTGTACAACATCTAATGCATGATTCTGTATTTTCACAAAAAATATAGGTAAAGGTGAATATTTTAGAAAAATAAATTATTTTAAACAAATTTCATAAAATAAATCATTTTCATTTCCATTATTCTTCTGCATCCCTAATTAAAATACTTAATATAAAAAAAAAGGAAGAAAATATTCTTTCAGAAGATCTCAAATTCTAACTTTTGTAAATAATTTATTAGTGAACCATTATTTTCTAAAGCATTGTGTTATAAATATTATTTCTTTTATTATAATTTAGAAATGATTGATCAGCCTATTAATAATTAAATAAAAAGTGTAATTATAAATATTCCCTTAAAAATCAAACAGGTTTTACGGTTTTTTTTTGGTTTTTTTTTTTTTTATTACTTCCCGTGTAGCTTAATTTAAAGTTCCTGAGGGTAGTGACAATCTATAGGTAGCCAGCCAATTATAAACACCTATGACACAGGGCAAGCATTAATTTCTCGTTAAAAATTAAAAGGCCTGCTGCTTAATAATAAAAATAGTTATAAAATTATAATTTCTTAACTAGAGTTTTTGCTTTTAATATTAGGTCGTAAAAAAAAAACCAAAATAAAAACGGGGTATCAGTTCCAACTGGAAAGGCGTCAGTAACCAACCAATAAGGCGTTAAGCCGACCAGAACAGTAAAGTCATGTGGTAGTAAAGTGCTCGAGGGGTCTCTTCAGCGAGTGGGAGTTGTTAGGGGTGAAGAAGGGAGGGGTGAGAAAAGCTGAACTCGACTAGGCCCTGTGAGAGGGGGGGGGGGGGTAAGTGAAAGGTTTTGGTGATTAGACTGTTCTCGAGCGAAATGCTCAGTCAGCAATCTCTTTGGATTGATGATGCGGTACGCTTTTGTTTTTTTTGTGGGGTTTTTTTTTTTGCATAAAAAACTTTTATTTGAATCTTATACTGTTTGAGCGAACGATTTACTAAATATAGGGTGTCCCAAAATTAACGCAAGATTTGAATTTAATAGAAAATATAGTTTTTTAGTATTTTTATTGAATTATAAAGGAAATAGTATAGGGTTATTTATGGAATAACACATCGGGCAAATGTGTTTTCCATACAGCCCTTGAAACAATTCAATTACTGCATGAGACATTTGCATGTCTTGTACTATCTCATTTCGGTGATCAGAATTATTAGCCCCTAGATCGCGAAATTTTACACAATTAGATTTCTTTTTATGGAATTATTTGAAATCACATGTCTATATCAACAAGCCCAAAACCACCCGTGCCTTAAAGGAGGAGATTCAACGCTGCATCAACAAAATTCAGTCACATTAATACGAAATGGTTATGGAAAACTTCGACGAGTGCGAATGTGCATGCAAAGCCGTGGATGCCATTTGCCCGGTGTTATTCCATAAATAACCCTATCCTATGTACATTATGATTTAACAAAAAAAAAAAAAAAAAAAAAAAAATAAATAAACAAAAAACTGTGTTTTCTATTTAATTCAAATTTTGCGTTAATTTTGGGACACCCGAACAATTTTGCCGCTGCGACCCTTATACCCTTGGGCATTTTGATTTTTTTTTCTCGATTTTTGAATATTGTTGCAGTTAATAAGAACGGAGACAATAAGCATATTTCAACATTCCTGTCTTCTTTGGAACATCCCTTATGTCTTATGTCTGCCATAACTTCCCATGATGGTATCGAAACGATAACAGTGATAACAGCCCAATGGGGCTAGAATGTTTCTTGTATAAGATATCCTGCCGCAATATTATTCAGTAAACCCGGAGTAGAGACTGTTAATTTAATACAGCAGTGGGACACCTTACTTAATTACTACTTTATTTCTCTTCTCTTATATTTAGAGACTGTAGTTTTTAGAGTATCTCTACCAAAGTAGGGAACATTAAATCTAGAAATCTCACATGCATTTGCTCGTAATAAGTTTCTGATGAGTATTTTCTTTTAACAATGTGTTCTCATAAAAACTCTTCGAGTTAAGTAATTTAGTGGCTGGAAAAAAAAAAGTATTAAACTCAACTAATATACTTTTTCTAAGTTTTTAATATTTAGTATTTTACCATTATTCCAAAGTAATGCATCATTAAAGAAAATAAATGATATATTTTAAGACTAACCTCATCTGATTTTTTAATGTATTTAATTTTATGTTCAGGGTACTTAAATTATTCTTTTTTTTTTCTAAACCTCTGTCAGTGAAAAATTGACCTTGTGTTTTAACGCTCTGGGCAGTTGATCCAACCTGTGCAATCAGGTTAGCTTTACCTGAATCCTGGACGTAAAACAATAAATTCAAATTAAATGAAAATTTCTCTATAATTAATAATTGGAAATTAAAACAAAAACAAAAAGGGATGTAGGATTAAACGGTATCAGAAAACGAGGGACTAATTTTTAATACTAATCCTGGTATAATTATCGATTATACAGGGTATTAATTTCAAGATGGTTCAAATGTTTAAAACATTTATCTGAGAGAAAAATTCTTCGGACGGTAATCCGCCACTTCTGGTATCAGAATGTGTAGCATTTATTTTGGTAGATGGTTGTACGAGTACGCGATACATGCGCGTCCAAGAGTAAGGGCTAGCAGATGGTACCCAATTTCAAATAAACAGTTTTAAAAAGCAAAAAAAAAGTTATAAAAGAAACAAAAAACCCACTGTTCGATTATGAAAAATGAGCTATCATTTCAAAATCAGCTATTTAGAAGTCATATTTTAACTTACTATCGAGGAAAAATAGCAGAATGTGACAGGTCATTTTTTCATCCCTCTTTCACTGGAAAATTTCCAAGGCAGTGAAGCAAGTATTTTATTTATAATAATGTATAATAAGTAGTTTTCTCAGCGATATTCTATGCAGTAATAAAATGTTTAGAGCCTTAGATGTTCACAAGCTTAGGCAGATGGGCTAAAAATGTTTTTATTTGATTTAATACTTTATTTTATTTAAAACAATTTTTTTTTAATTTTGTGTAATTGTAAATAAAATATAATAAATAGAAATTATGAGAAAAGGCAAGGAAAATAAGAAACTTATTTTTAGATTTTTCTTGTCAATAAGCTGTTTTTTTGCATGTTTTTTCAAAATGGTTCTTTTTCAAATTGTTTTTCATAAACTTTAAATTTTCTTACATAGCTTTCTACATTCATACTCTTGATATCACATTATATTATTGTAATTCTCTATTATACTAATTTCAATTATTATTGTATTCTCATGACATTGTATTTCTACAGCCCTGAAGATGGCTTACAATGTAAGTGATAATCCTTTATTAAAAAATACATTGATTAAATTTGTGTTTTTTGGATCTACCTTGACCGAACCCCAACTAAAATCATCTTAGGAAAATAAGAAACATGTCTTTCACTGAGTAGATTCGTAATAAAAGCAGATTTTCTAGGTATATATATAATTTGGAAACTTTAAATTTCCGTGTAAAGTTGACCGTTGTAATAGGAGCTTTGCAATTGTTCTAATACATTTAAAGGTCCTTGGAACAAAAGGAATGGAGATAATGTTCCCTTTTGAAAGCAGTAATGTTCCCAATGGTTCTTAGAGAGCCGGTTCTCTAATTAATTCCCCGACAGTGATTAATAAGATAAACGGTTCCGGTTGTCTTTGCCCTGTTCCTGGTGGAGTTAAGCGATCCCCTCTCTCCCTCATTCCCTTGAATGCAGCAGCGCCACGGAACTCACAATGCCGCTGACTTCTTACCTTTCAACGGGGAACAATGAGCCCTCACTCGCCTGCCATTCTCAGTGTGTCAAATACAGGAATACTCAGCATCATCTTACATTTAAAAGTCTCTCTTTGAAATTACCTCCCTTCTACAAAGGAATTTTAGATCTCATTTATTATGATACATAATTTACATCATATGTTTTTAGTAAAAATAACATAAAATAAAATTTAAAAAATTAATAAATAACTATTAGGAAAAAATATTATAAATCTTACCCAATTCGATTTTAAACAAATTATGTTATATATATTTTATCGCCAAGCTAAAAATTGTAAAGATATTACGATTTTAAATTGTGATCGCTCTTTGAACTTTACCTCCGTCACTAACGATTTATGCCTTTGTATGCAATCATGCAGAGGTTTGAAAAAAAAAATCCTAATGAAAATGTCATGTTTAATATGTCTATCATACCTTCTATTATCCGTCTTCATTGGTTTCTGCAAAATCATCTTCGGTTGGCGAGCGCTTTCGGACATTATCCATCTTCTTGGCCATTCGACCATGTATTCACATGTGTTCACTGTCACTGACTGTATTCAACTCAATGCAGTAATTGAGTTGAATACAGTCAGTGACAGTGAACACATATATTCGGCCAAGAAGATGGACAATGTCCGAAAGCGCTCGCCAACAGAAGATGGTTTGCTGAAACCAATCTAGACGGATAATAGAAGGTATGATAATTCTATGTTCATTGGTAGTGAAAATAACCTTTTAGATTATTTAATATATTTATTATAAAATTACGATCGCTAAAGTTAGTTCATATATATATATCTGTCTAAAATAATTTTCTTAAATTATATCTTGTTACCAACGTGAATAGCTTGATTTCCTAATTCAGAAAGCTAATAGAATAAAAAAAAAGTCATAAAACATATTGTGTAGGTTAACCTAATTTATCAATACTGTTAATAGTGAATAATTTTGATTGAAAATTAAATTAAATGTATTTTTTTATCTACTGCCAACCCTCGACTTACATTTTTTTACCATCTTCAAGGCTATCATTTCACGTTTGGAGAAAATCTGCACGATTTGCTAATAAAGTCATATTTGAGGAGGGGAGGGGGGTACACTAACCCCTTGTGCACAGAAATTTTTCCCCCAAAATATACCATCTGCAAAGCATTGCGTGAATATAACCTTCATGCAATGCTTTGCAGACTGTAAAGCAAGCATCCCTCTGTAGATGACGGTATTTGGTATTGACCTGCAATCTCTTTCTTCATCTCTTCTCTTCTTTGCAAAGTGCCGATGCGGTGGTTGACTCGATTACTCCGCAGACGCTGAAGTGCAGAGGGTGGAGGGGGATGTTCGGATACAGAAAGAGGGGAATAAGAAAGAAAATTGAAAGTATTCTCCATGAGTATAGATTAGGGAGGAAATAGGACTTTTATTAGGTATACTGGAGTCTGGAGTTTTCCATGAATTCCGCGGCTCTTTATCGAACCCAAGATCGTGGATTCTCATCTGAAACGAGAGACTGTAAGTCTTCTTCTTCTTCCTCTGTATAATGGAATCCCTAAAAATACCTTCGAAGGGTATATTATGTAATGACGTAAGACTTTACTCTGATATCGGGAAATACCCTTTCCCTAATTAGAATAACAATAATGAATTTATTATATATAAGATATTACACAATACATAATTCGTGTGAATAAATTTTAACTGAAGAATTTACCCATTAAATTTTAGTAAATATAATACACCACACACTTATATTATTTTTATATAAAACAGAAAAAAAAATGAATAGGAATTCATTATTTTTCTCCCAACTTAAAAGAAAAATTTGTGTGAAATCCTTTATACGCAGAAAGTTTCTAATTTTCCTTTCAGCTTAAGAATATATTATTATATTTATTATATGTTACATGAGACATAAAATGTAATTATATCACATAAAAAGCATGCTTTCGTTTAAATTAATAGTTAAATATAGTAATCAGCCCCTTCTATACGTGATACTACGTACAATACAACTAAAATCTTTACCGATCGTAAATTTTAACAGGTAGACACACTAAATAGTATAAGATATTTTTGTTATGTTAAATAATACTAAATTATATTAGAATTGGAAATTCATGATTTTTTTAATTGTATATAGGTAATAATTAGAAATGACTCCTTACCCGAAATAATGCTCGGGGTTTTCTCAGTTGAATCGGGATGGTTACCGATAGAGTTACCATAAGATAGTTATTGAAAAAAATGGATAAACATTCCCCACGTAAGAGCTGCGTATTCAATCAGATGTCTCACGTTTCATTACAAATATAAATAAGACTGGTTAGGACAGAAGATTCGGGGAAGACCTCGCTTTCGTAACTTTCTTTCTTAGCAAGCAGTTTATGTAAAAAAATGTTAATCAACATAGAAAAAATGTTAATTAACTTTAAAAAAAGTTAACGAACTCAGTCATGGGTATGGGATCGAAGTGACACGACGTCCCCTCTCGCCTTCATGATAGCCCTGATGGCTTACAATGTAAACCGAATAGTTGCCAGATAATTAAAAGATACACATTTTTTAAGTTATATTTTTTGGATCAACCTAGACCGAACCCCAACAAAAAAAGAAGAAAAAAACATCTACTAATATAGTTAGTAGTAATGTTAATGAACATAATCGTTAGAAAATTAAATTTTACACCGGTTTCATTTATTTCCATTAAGCTTCTTTTTTTCTTTCTTTTTTATAGTATTGTTCACCAAGAATGTGATTAAAAAAAATTATTGAAATTTTGAGAATTTGAAAATAGTTTCTCCAATGTAAAATGTTGGTGATAATAACTAAAGGGAATAAAAAATTACTATTAAATGCGTAAAGGGTTAAAAATCCGAGTACGATAGGTGTAAACTTTAGATCAACCTGAAAGTAAAAATATTTTAATTTCCTTAGCTTATTTTGATTATGAATATATTTTATTATGTATTTTGCTAGAACAGGTTAAAATTTTATAAAAATCAGTTGGGAAATTTTCCACTTAAGTTTTTATAATTTTACTGCAAAAGATATATCATGGTATAAAATAATATACACATGGCTTTTATATTTGTTTTGAATTAAGCCATCTCTTTTCAGAGACTAGAGCCATCCATAGCAGTTGGAGGTGTGGCAATAACTAGAAAGAAAATACATAGCATAACGCGTTCTTAATCTATCTTGATGTTCGATAAATGTCTTGAAGTGTTAGTCATTTGAAAATGTCAACTCAAAATCGAATTCTCTTGTAGTCGTTTAATCATCATATGCGAGAAAGTATGAGTTAAAGAGCGAAAGTATAATTTTCAGAATATGTCCTTCTGTTTTCTGCTTCTTGATTGAAGGTGAAAAATAAATGTTTACTTGTTTCGCTTTCTTAGACGCTTCTTCAGGAAATAAATAATGCTTTTGTTTAAAAAAAATATCCCATTTTAGAGTTTATTACTATGAATCTTGTAAAATTATGCACTTCGTAGTAAATAGCATGAATTATTTAAAAAAATAAAAAATGACATAATAGATAACTTCATTTTCCTAGTCTTTGATAATGTGATAGTAGAAAAATAGGGAAAAAAAATCCCTCACCTGTAGTGTGTTCTGTAAGCCCCGTTACCATAGGGAAACACTAGCATAGGATAGAAATATAAAAATTAAAAAAAAGTAAAATTTGTTAAATATTATAAAATAATTAGTTAATTTCTTNAAAAAAAAATAGACAGAAATTTTTGCATGACAGTTTGAGCACGGGTTTCAGCAAATTGTATTATAATTTTACTGGCTTATATTATTTTTTTTTCTTTATCGTCTTTTGTTTTTTTACGACGTGATACATTCTGCTGAATCGTATATTCTCTGAGCGTTTTAAAGATTCAGACCTGTCAGTGCCCTTAGGGGACTCCTAATATCTCTCTGCATAGGTCGATACTACAGCTCTCCCAAATCACATCTGTGTTATTTCTGAACCTGGCTTTTATGGAAAATCCGGGAATTTGAACATATGTATCCATCGACCAAGATAAAGTGGCCAGTAACATTTTTTATTTCTAATTTTGATTCTTTTTACCTTTTTCCATCCATTATATCTAAGCCTCCTCCCTCATGAATACAATTTTTACATGTTGATACATTTTTAAACTAAAAAAAAAAAATAATAGCTTTGTATTAGATCAAAAAGTTCTAGCAGTCCTTAGCAAATAGCCGTTACAGTTTAAAATGTGCAAGGCCAGATAGTGATGAGCTTTGTAAAGTTATCGTGAATCGAATCTCGACTACAAAACAGTGAATCACTCAGTGAATTTTGACGAGATCCTCAGAATCTGGCTTGCACTTCAGACTTGAGGTCTACATAGCGGTCTATAAGAAAACCAATTCAAGAGTAGAGAATATTTGTGGAATTTTGTATGGATTTCTGAGGAGAAGGGGCGTGAGAGATGGAAATGCAAACCACATTCTCTCTGGATTTAGAGAAAGAATGTTATAATTTATTTACTCTAATGAAAAACATTTGGTAAAACAAATCTTATTCTATCTAAGTACAATTATAATTTATTATTTCTAACCAAGGAGTAAATGGAAAACATATTATTAAACTAGTAAAAATATAATTATAATAATAGATATAATGTATGAATTAAATTTAAATTTAAGATATATTTGGGAGTCTTCTTTAACCTCCCGTTGAAGTAATTAGGCTGACCTAGAAAGGGTCTATACAGGTCACGATCCTATCTAAGCATAGATAAGGCTATGAATGAAAAATTTGGAGGTAAATTTGTTGACTGACAAGTTTTATGAAGAGAGCATTATCTGGATTTTATAGTTTATCAGTTAATTTTGGTTACAAAATTAGTTTTTAATTATTTAACTACATAGACCGAATAACTGATAATCCTCACTTAAAAAAAAAGAAAAAAAAAAAAAAAGAAAATAGTTTTACTAAAGACTTTATACGCTTATTACATTGGGATTTTACAATATTAATAAAATTGTTGAAATAAACATTAAAAAAAATCTTCATCAAGGGTAACTTCTGAATTCAGATAATTTCAATAACTTTATATAATTTCAAAGAAAGTTTTTAAGGAATAATGTTAAACGACTTTTAGTTTTACAAATTTGATATGTTTTAGCTATAGAGTAGAGAGGGATTTATAGTTGAAACTCTGAGATTTTAAATATAAAATTAAATCAATTATTATTTAATATAAAATTAAATCTAGCTCTCCCGGTGGCCTAAGTGGAAAACGCGCTTTCCCGGATAGCAGAAGATCCAGGTTCGAGCCCTGGCTGGGACAGTTAGATTTTATTTTTTATTCTCTAGCATTTAATCGTTTAAAATATACGTAGGATAATATTNAAAAAAAAAAAAAAAAAAAAAAAAAAAAAAAAAAAAAAAAAAAAAAAATTAAATCTTTCCCCTAGGACTGGCTTACATAAATGTTATACAGGTTTGTAACCTTCCTGCCTTCAGGGGCCTGACTCTGAATGTTTAATTAATTATTTCTGTTATTTTTTTCTATCCCCCCCCCAATAATTAATTACCTGTACTGAAATTTAAAGAAACAAATTATTAATTTTAGGGAATGTTTCTTACACATGCTAAAATTAATTTTGCAATGAGAAAGAAATTATGGAATATAAATTAAATTAAAATCTCAGTTTTTAAATATACCTTTCTCATGAAGGAATTTTAAACAGCAAATCAGGAAAATAACTTACTACATGTTATAAAAAAAAATTAAATATTTGTTAGTACGGCACTAAAAGCCAGGAAAAGGTCTCGACCTCCTTCAACAGCAATCACCAATACGCGTTCATCACCCAGTTCTGCACAACTATACAGGTTCTCGCATCTGCATCACATTCAGTCCACTCATCTCAGCCTGAGCCTTCCTTGTATTCTTGTGCGGAAGAGGGGCTCCCTCAGTAACATTCACAATTCTCATACTTCCACGTTATACTCCTGATATGCATCGTATACTTCTTGATTTGTACCTTTCCTCTTCTCCAAATAACATTTCTCTAGACACCTCCATATACCCTTCGAAGGACTTACACTCACATAACATGAGGAGACGTTCATATTCCTTTCGTGTGGAAAAATAAAAATTTTACCATATGTTATCCATAAAAATGTCAACACATTAATTATTTTTTATAAATATTTATTTGGTTGTGGTTTATTATCCCACGTAAATTTTAAACAATTAATGAGAGGGAACAGAATAAAAAATCTATCTGTCCCAGCCAGGACTCGAACCTGGATCTCCTAGTAATACATTTTTTATTTTTTTAATGGCTTATCAATCATTGGTCATTGACGACAGGGAGATATTTTTAGAAGCGGGAAGATATTTTCAAGAAGAAGTATTTCTTAGCAATAGGTCATGGTGAGGTATAATAAATTGTTAATCCGAATAGGTATTATGTGGATGGACATAGTAATTTATTTCTACTTGGAAACTATGAAATTTATAAGAAAAAAAAATTGAGAGAGAATTTGGGAAAGAAGCATACTGAAAATTCATCTAGAAGAAAAAAACGAACCAATGGAATAAGTAGCAGTTATTGGATTAATAACTAATTTAAAAAGAAGCTCTTCATCTTTACAAATAAGAAAGATTCACAACTTAAAGCTTTTAATATTTTTCCCTGATTGTGAAAATAAAAGAAACAAATTACATGTTAAATGTAACCATAAGACAGATTGGGAAATGTGGGATTCGATTATCTCTGACTCTGGTCAGACATATCTCTGTGTGCTCACGATTTCTTATATTTTACGTCATAAAAGACAAAATTTGTATGTTTTGTAAATTAGATTTAGGTCATCACTTTATTTAAGGGCTGATTGAGTAGCGAAATCCAACGAATAAGAGTCAGCATAACCCGAAATGTCAAATCCAAGTAAAAAGAAAAAGAAGGTTTTTCGCCTCCGCGGTTTTTTCTTTTTTGTAGTGTCAGCTTCCCTTTCAAATGAAACTTGAAACTGACTTAGGGTCACGGAGGGAGGGGCTACCCTATTCTAAACAGGTCCAGGACAAGGTTTTATTTATGATAAAAGCTTGTCATGGGCGGGATTTGAACACGCAGCGCCGGGATTGAGAAACCCAAACGGATCCCAAGAGCTACCCTTACTGCCCAATATTTAGTTTAGTGTAATGCAGCTCAGCAGAGATTTGTTTATTGATAAATTGTCTTGAAAATGTAACGTTTAAAAATATCCTAATATACATGAATATGAGTAAGTGAACTCAAAAAAAAAAAAAAAAAAAAAGAAAAGAAATAAAAACGCTATTTGCTCAATTATTGCAGTATCTTAAGATAACCCATAATTATTGTATAGAGAAGCTCAAATGTAATAGGACAAAGTTTGATACCCTAAGAACAAGCAAGTAAATTAAGTTACCCCATAAAATTGACATTCGTCTGACTGCAAAAGGGCGGAATATAAAAGCCCTTCCAGTGAGTGGTGAATATCAAAGGCGTTTGAGATCAAATGGGTTAGGATTAAACCTATTCCATTACCGGCACTTATATTCTTTGCTTTCAAAGGGCGGTGGGGAATTTAGTTATCTTCGTGACGTCATCAGGTACTTCCCCAACGCTGTGAGCAGTCCTTCTTGTGTCCTGACTCGCAATTGCTTCTTTTCACTGTCGGAGAAAATCCACAGATGCCGTGGAAATACATGTAGGTTTGTTTTGAAAAGATTATATATTTATATAGAATATAATA
>KZ807464.1:376946-393035 GCA_000696205.2 Oncopeltus fasciatus
AATTTATAATTTAAACTTTTATAAGCCTTTCAGCTAAGAGTTCAGATTTAATGAACATAAGTAGGAATGTTAAATTACTTTTATTTTGAGCGCAGGTGATTTTTATCAAACTTTTTTTACTCATTTCAAATTATAATAAAATAGAAAATGTACAAATATCGTATTTTTGAATTAAAAAACAATTATAGTCCTTTGAACCTAAAAAGTTAGTAGGTGAGAAATGTTATAACAAAGCTGCAAATTTGAAGGAAGTCAAATTTGAAGGCTTTGATGGTGGTTTCTCGGAGATCACGAAAATAATTTAACAGAAAAAGAAACTCACGAGGTTGCGTTTTTTTTTTTTAAACTTTATCATTTATAACTTTCTACATGTTTTGTATCTAGTAATGTGCTGGTCAATATTCACAGTATAATATTTAAGGTTGCCCTTAAAAAAATAAAATAAAACTTTTTGCTAAAGAGTAATAATGACCCTAACGATTTTTACTAAATTAGTAAAAGAATTTTCCTTAATGTCTTTTACAATGAAATACAACAGTATTTTAGAAAAATTTAAAGACAAATTTTGTAGATTCACCGTTCTATGTAAAACCATATGAACATTGTTGTTTGTTTTAGTTTGTTACAAACGTTGATTGCTTGCTTGTATTATCGAATTGATTGCTTGCTTGTATTGCTTGAATCTATCGAAATATATATATATATCNTATATATATATATATATATTGTGTTAATAAACTAACCTTAATATACATTTACAATAATTTCATACACAAACTCAAACTTACACACACATACTTATATATAGGTGAGTTCTTAAAAAATAATCTGAAAAAAAAACTCACCAAATTATTTAAAAAAGCTAGATTTGATAAAGATAGCTAAATAAAAATGACTCAATCATTAATGATGTATCAAATGAATGTATTTGAGGAAAGTATTGATAGTGATACGATCTGACTATATTTTTTATTAATGTAATTTTGAACGGACAATATTTTCATCTTTTCGTCATTTCCTCAGAAATCACTAGACAGTACAGAAGTAAATAGATAGATTTCCATGTAAATGGAGGAGATTTTTGTTGCTTCATTAAAGATGGTTAGATACATGACTAATTTGATGCTACAAACAATGAGAGAATGAGTTTAGATAAGATTTATCTGACTCTCTTTTGTTTTCTTATCGGAGGGAAGAGTGGGGAGGAGTTCCAGATTCCTTATTGCATTGTTAAATATCTTCTTCAATATATGTCTCATAAATATTTTAAAGAATATAAACGTTTGGAAAAATAAAAATTTCAACCCAAAAATTATGATCGATGATCCTAAATGTTCATGATAATTAACGAATTGTTATCATTCATAATGTTATCAATTATCAAAGTCTTGATTTATCAATAGATTCTCATTAAAAATATAGTTTTATACTCTTGTAAAGTATAGGATTATCTCCATAATGAATCTGGATAACATAATTTGAGAACGTGTTTATACAAATTAAAAGCAATGTATTTTTATGTTTTTTAATGATTCATATAAACTTTTTAACCTAAAAATACATGACTGTTTTTTTTTCGCAATGAAGAATGTTATTATCGCCTTTGCTTGAGTGAATTTTCCTGATTAAACATAAACATCAAAAGACGAAGATGAATTATAGATTATATTAAGGGTGAATATCTTAATAAAACCAAGAAAGTTGAAATTAGAGAATTTTTGACATCAGGAATTTTTTTTTCCATCTCAAACACGTTGAATACTATGATTTTCGTTCCCAATGATTTTTGATATACCTACATATTTTATTCATCTGTCAGACGATTTTCAAATTCACAACCTTCAAGTTATTTTATTTGTTTTTTGCAATTTTCAAGTTAAATAATATTGAGAAATTAAAATTAAAATTAATCTATAAGATGGACGATTTAAAATAAAATAAACAATTATGAAAATAAAAATAAACTGTTTAATTTTCATTAGCCACTGCAAAGCCTAATTAATTTCTTTAAATTATTAAACTCACTTAATACTTGTATTTACCATTTCATCTTCCGGGTTGGACCGAGTCAAATTGTTATTTGCCGAGCTTTCACACATCATGTGAAGAAACCATCACATGATGTGCGAAAGCTCGGCAAATAACAATTTGACTCGGTCCAACCCGGAAGATGAAATGGTAAATACATCTGACGACCGACGAAGCCTACGTGAACATCACTTAATACTTGCACAAATTTGTGTATTGTAGTAATAAAATATATCCCTCTTAATGTTATTCATATAAGTAGTAAATAAAAGGAAAAATAAATGTTTAAAATTGATTTTAAAAGGTCAGTTTGTAATAAAATGTATACACACTTTTCTGGAATTAATTACGGTAAGATCTTTATGTTTTGTGGAAGTTTCCTGTGGTAACATGGTTTCTGTTTTTTTTTAGGGTTTGAGAAATCACATTATCTTACAACTTCTAAACAATACATTGATTCTTTGTATACTGGTTGGATGGTGTAGTGGATACTTTTCATATGGCGATAGTAGTCATTTCAATGTAAAACCAAATAATTTTAGGAGCAGTTTTTGAAATTTCCAACTACATAAATGGTATTATCCAGTGTTCAATGGTTGTAAATGACATTAAGAAGAAATTGTAAAGCATTTGGGATGTTGTTGATCTATATTGATTTCATGATGAAGTTCTGCTTATGAGAAAAATATTTTAAAAAAAAGGTTACAAAGTATACACATTTTAATTCTTCAATGAATACAAATTTTTCTTATTTTATATTATGTTAATAGGCTTATATAGTCCTTGTGGACATTTTCCTTTTCTTGTTTAACTTATTTCCGACTTCATGAAAGAAGTACTGTTCCACATTAGTTTCTATACGATAGATAGAGTTCAGAAGTTCGTTGATTTGTTGGTTCAAAAAAGGAGTCTGGTAAATTTAGTGAAATTTAATTTAAATTTAAAATATTATAATTGTTTTATTATAAAAAAAAGGAAGATGCCCCTATCTCTCTACCCCATCTGAGGCCTGAGGGCTTCTCTTTCCTTCTTTCGTCTTATTCTTTGATCATTGCTTTTTCATTAAAAAAAGAAAGCAATTTCTGCATAAAATTATTTTTTATCAATTGTGCTTCATGTTGTTTCTAAAATAAGATAATGTTCAAGTTTAGACTACCAAAATATATTGCTTAATTATAATATAATGTTTTTTTAAAACTTTATTAGTGATTAGATTCTACACATTTATGTGCAGCTTGTAATGTGCTGGTTGATAATAATAATAATAATATACATATTATAACTTAATATAAAAATGTACATCAAATTAAAAAAAAAAAACATATATTAAAATTAGCGTCTACTACGCTTGATGGAGAAGCTGCCCAATAGCAGTACTCCTAAATAACTATTTATAATATTTACAATTGTTTTTTTTTCATATTATTATTATGAAATGTTGGCAATGAGGAGGTCACGCGGCCATTTCCTATTCAGGCGACGTGGTGGGTTAATGGGATGGGTAATACTGGACGGATAATACTGGATAGTAAACTACATATGGTTTTTATTAGTAATTTCCTCAGAAATTCTGATAGACATTTAGCGTCTTCATGTCCATCAAACATTATTAATCACCATGACCCATGAAGTAATTTCTTCAAAAACTCTCAAGAACTTGAATGATGATTGCCAGGTATGAACACACATTAGTAATTTCCTCAGAAAACAGGAATGCCCTCAAATATGGTTTTATTTCCATTAAAACTACATAAGTCGTCATAGCTCATTGTCTTGAAGCCCTAATACATTAAACAATGTTTACTAAATTAGTCAAATATAATAAATAAATAAATTAGATAAATAACACATTAAACAAATTAGATAAATAAGAATGTCAGTAAAGTTTCAAAAAGATAGAGTTTGTGCTAAAGGATTGGTATGAAGTGGAAAGGCCAGAGTGGAATTTATTAAAACTGTTTGTAATGACGTCTTTAACTAAAGGAATGGATATTAAGATCATTGTGGAGTAAGGAGTTTGCGACGTAATTAAGCAAAAATTAAGGTTCAATAAAATACACTTAATTTATAAAAGTTCACTTTTAATTTACAATCGAAAGGCATTGAATAAATGAAATGACTGAAAACCAAATGCAAAGACCGACTCTCATCTAATACAGATTTGTAAACATACCGCTAACAGATGGTTGATTGATGAAAGAATTACCCTACCGGACCCCCCTCTCAATTAAAAAAAAAATACTGAAGGGATGGTATATCTCTGAGGCTAACTAGTTCAGAGTTTAATAACTCTTAAGTGTTCTGGAGTCTTCAGAACATCTGATGAATGATGAAGGTAGTGCACTAACTAAAGAAGAAACAGAAGTCCTGATATTAGGTCAAGAAGCTCATGTTTATGTATGTGGAGTTAAATGTCCGTCACACAGGAACAGCGTAAAATAAGCAGTATTCTAATTCTTCAATAAAGATGTACATAAATTGAAGTATATAATTAAACAATCTTAAAGCTGGTAAAATAAATTGTCTAGGGATCAGGATAGCGGAGGAAGGAGCATATAAAAATCCTTGGTATCTTAATTTCTGTTGTAGTTACAGAAACAATATGGAACATGAAAGGTATAAAATGTAACTTTCTTACTATTGTACCCTATACAATTTTAAGGAAAAACTCTTGAATTAAAGATATAAGTTCAGCTTGAGTAAGCCCCTTTTTCTTAACTCCCGATCGGCCTAGAGACATCCTCAACAACCTTGGAGTTACTATTTGGACTAGGAGTATGTTTCATTTTGAGGTCTCCAAAGTCACAGCCTTAATAATCTTACTTTTACCTGCCTTGCCTTCCCCAGCTTGTATTTTTTGTATTTTTATCCTTTATTATTATTCAAAAATTATTTATCGTGCCTTGAAAGAATTTATATATTACTTACAACTAAGCAACAAAAATGTTAATATAAAAACATCCTGCAATTTATTAATGGAAATTTTATAATGGACGCCATTAGAAACTTCGTTTGAAATATCTCGTAAAACATTTCAGTGGGCTGTTATGAATACGTTATAAACTCAGAGCTTTGGCGTAAAGTGTCAAAATATATAATTAATAACGGATTTTTGGTCGTGCAAATATAGCTTTTAAATAAAAGTTTTAAAATATTAATTAGATTGGCTTAAAATGTATTTGCATTTTCAGAAAGCATTGCATAAGTTATGTGGGGCTTTTATGTGAAACAATTTAAGTGGAGACTTAAGCAAATGTAATACTAAAACATAACAGAAGGAATCTTCAAGATAACTTTTCCGATATTTGTTAAATTTGAGAAGCAGTGTAAATTAAGCAGATCTCCCATGTTTTGTTGATTTCAACATTAAACTACATACACATTTTCCAGAAGAGCAAAACCTGTCAATAATAAATTAAAGACAAAGAAAAATAATTTAATGTTTTCCTCTTTAGTTACCTATGCTGAGAATAACAGTATTATAATTGACATAATTATTCTATATAATAACAAATAAAGTAGGCTTAAAATTGTTTCTTGTATATTCTATTATAATATACACTAAACTAGTTCATGATAAATGCATTAATTATGAACATATTTCTTAATACCATCTATCAGTACATTGAGTTCATTCAGTTTAATATTAATAGAATTTCAATTCATAACAAGAACTGAAAAGTTTAAAAGCTGATAAAACTTTTTTTTTTTCACAAGAAACCAGACCAAAAATTAACTCTCTTAAAAAAAAAAAAATCCTTTCAAATAATCGCAAAGAGGATTGAAATTGCCAAATGCTATTGGGGGGTTTCGGTTATTATGATAACGAATGATAAGTATTCAAACTTTAAAACCCAAGAAGACAAATACAAGAAATGCAAAGGGAGTTTTAACGTGGGAATACAAACTTCAATAACTATCATTATTTAAAAAAAATCAAGAAGATGAAATGTTTGTTCGACGAGACACTCAAATAAAAATGTACTAAAAGTTTCGTACATTCGACTTAAGCCATGATAATAATATGTATTTACGAGGCACTGAACTATCACTATATACTTACCTAATTGGAACATGGAATCAAAATTTCATCTAGGTAAAATCAGTGGTTTAAATATAAAATGAAAGCGTGTTTATGAACTTTAAATTTTGCGTTATGTAGGTCAAATATACTGAGACACTGGATTTAGAAGTGGCAATAAATTAACTATATTATGTCTCAGGAAAGTAGTAAACTTAATTTAAACTTATTAAAGCAGTAAACCAATAATTAAGGTAAACTTGTTAAAGTTAATGCCAATTAAATTAAATATATTTCTTCTACTAAATAATTTGTAATTTAGATTGTCAGTGTTAAATTTTCATGGTTTTTTTTTGATTTTTTTCAGAGATAGAAAAATTACGTTAGAGTTAATTTTGTAATGAAATATGTAATACTTTTCATTTTAAATCCAGATCCTTAATAGTAGTAATTTTGTCTTTCTTATTTCTATTGTTTTTATAACTTATAAACTTTTATTTAAAAAATTTATATATTTATAGAGTGACAGAGAGAGAAAATATATAATTAACTCGAGGCTGCGATATATATATTTAATAAGAACAGATGGGAAAAAGGGTGTACTGAGCAGATAAAAAGAAAAAAAATTACATAGAATATTAATTTAAATAATTATGTTAATTGTGGTATATATGTAATCCCACGTTAAATTTTCCACAAGAAATGCAAATGGAGCCACAAAAAAAAATCTTACTACCACAGCCGGGAATTGAACCTGGTTCTCCTAATTTTCGGGCAGGTTTGATGATTATCTAACCTCCAACTCTCCGCACTTTATTCCGAGTCTAACCTCCACGTAAGAAGAATATATCGTCTTATACTCGAAGAAGCCAACATTGTCTGCTATTTGTTAGACTCTCTTTTTATCCAATATTTTTTATTTAAATAATGATATTAATTGTGTTATGTATTCCCACATTAAATTTTCTACAAGAAATGCAAAGGGAACCAGAAAAGCAGGAGATCCGAGTTCGATTCCCGGCTGCGGTATTAGGAATTTTTTTTCTGGCTCCCTTTGAATTTCTCATAGAATATTACATTTACGGAAAGATTTCTCGCCCCTAAATGTAATATTCTATGAGTGTATACTCAGTAACAAGTGAAAGAGTACTCAGTGAAAAGTAAGAGAGACTTTATCAGTGGGTCTCTCTTCACTCCTCTTTGACGAATGGCGAGAAATCTTACCGACAATTTTAGCCATTTTAAAATTTATTTTTGAGTTTCTGGCAATCTTTCTCCCACCTGTTCTTGTTATATATATACACACACCCATGCATATATGAGTTTTCGTTTGTGTGTATTATTTTGGTGATTAAAGTTTCTGACAGCTGAAGAAATGACCGGTAAATAATATTTAAAAATGTTGAAAAATATTGTAAATTAGACGGAAATTAATGTCTTCAGTAAGTTTTGGAAATAAATATACTTGCATCAGTGGCACTATTTAGCCACGGTTAAATTTCAAAGTCCTTAATCAATTAATCATAGATAACTGATAATTTTTAGTGCAAGGGAACAGAATAAAAAATCTAACTGTCCCAGCCAGGACTCGAACCTGGATCCCCTGCTATCCGGGCCGGTGCATTTACCACTTATGCTACCGGGACAATGTCCGAGCATGAGCGATATATTCGTCGGCCTCGGAGGTTGGACTCTCGACACTAGTGCGGGGAAATTAATAACTTATCAGACTTGTCCCGGTAGCATAAGTGGTAAATGCACCGGGCCGGATAGCAGGGGATCCAGGTTCGAGTCCTGGCTGGGACAGTTAGATTTTTTATTCTTTTCCCTTGCACTAAAAATTATCTAAATTTACGTGGGATTAAAGACCACAAAATAAATAATATTTATAATCATAGATAACCTTATCTAGTGTACAGTACGATAATGAGATGGAAAACCAATCCAGAGTGATCTATTGAGTTCATACCCCAGGACGCACATTAATCTCCAGACATATTCCATTTCAAAACTCTCGGGGGATGATATGTACTAGGGGTAGTTCGGATCTTAATGGGGGTGCATCTGAAGCCCTCTCAACCAATGGTTCGCCTCTCTTGGCTGGACGCCCTCCCCTTCCTATATGCTCTTGGCATTGCATACCAAACGGACACTGGGATCGAGTACAGTTTAATTGTACAGCATTCACACACATATCAGCAGATTGAGTTTAGGATGTAGAAGAAAATCTACCTTGATCGAACCCCAACAAAATAGCAACAAATCGCACCCAATATTTAAGAATATAGCTAAGTAGAGCGGTTCTCAAACTCTTTCCTCCCACACTGTCTTGGGCTAGCATTAGTGATCATGAATTTCACTCTCATTACATTTTTTTTCCTTCATATGCTCATCTTTAATAAAACATGGGAAATATACTTTTTTTTATTCAGCTACTACTTAACCATCATTTTCTGAAACAAGGAAGATTTGGGTAAAGATGCCAAACTCACTTTTACTTTTTCCTTTGTCGTACTCTTCGGAATTAAGAGAAAAATATACCATTGCGAAAATATAAGATCGCGTGAATTAGGAAGATTCATTGTATTATACGACACACGACATATAAAAGTAAATTACATCCCGTTAAATTGTTACAGCACTAGAATTTACCAATGGCAAATCTATTTGGTATTTCTTCATAGTAACCCCCTCTCTTCTAATATCCCGAATTTCGCTATAGGCGAACGCGAACAACGGTTCGCACAAAAAAGCTGAAATATTAAATTCAGTTCCTTCGTTTAGAAAAGACGAAGAGAGGGAGAGTGATTAGATTAGATTAGTTCTTTATTGTCATAGGATGAAAAATACTTTTTTTCTGACAATTTCAGGCTACTTATAATTTACACTTTTTAATTCTAATCCCTTTCCAAACAAAAAAAAAAACTTACAAAAAACAAAAAAAAATTCAAAGTAATAATATTTAATACAGATAAAAAACAATAACAATATAAATAAATGAACAATAAATAAATATATTTTGTGTATATAAAATATATATATATATATGATTATATGACTACATACTTATATTTTAAATAATTATCAAAATTATGTTCCCACCCCAACAAATCCCCAATGATGACTACAAAATAAATAACTTTATTATGTGCTTGCCTAGTCGGTTGTCAGAAAATATCCTAGGAGGAACTAGGATGCTGAAACAGATATTTATATCGTTCCCATGATAGAATTTTGACCTATCTCTAATATTAGTTGTTAGTAATTACTAACACAAACACACACACACACTTTTTTTTTTGCATATATGTGTGTGTGTGTGTGTTTGTGTATATGAGAGAGAGAGAGAGAGAGAGAGAGAGAGAGAGAGAGAGAGAGAGAGAGAGAGAGAGTGAGAGAGAGTGTGAGTTGAGGAGAGGTAGATAGATAGAGAGAGAGAGAGTGAGAAAGAGAGAGAGAGAGAGAGAGAGAGAGAGAGAGTGAGAAAGAGGGAGAGAGAATGAGGTTATCTGTTGCTCGATAAGAGCCGCGGTTTTCAGTTTTTTTTTATAATTCGATTTGGCACGTAGAAATAATCTACTCTATACATTTCACCTGCATTTACACCCTAAATTGTAATGCACCGGCGAAGAGGGCTAAATAGGTTTTTATTATTTTATCAAATAAAAAATGACAAGAGGTTTTTATTGCAAAAGAAAGGATGAGTTCATTATCTTGCTAAATCAGATAAATATGATTTGGAAATTGAGAGGAATGTTAAGTTAACGGGCGTAAAATTTAATTTAGTGCAAAAGAATTCAGTTTTTTGATAAAGAAATGTGAATTTTTTAATTAGGGGGGATTCCACGACAAAGAAAGCTAAAATGTAAATGATCGACCATGTTACAGAGGAATTTGCTTACTTTACTTTATTACTTTTTTTTTTTTTTTTCACCCCTAGTGATAATTCCTTTCTGCTCACGAAACTTATTTCGTTCCGAAGGAAGTATTCATTTACATAAAAAAAGAGCAGGTTTGCGAGATTTTTTTCCCAATACTACTACGACGTCATTAATATTTGATATTTCCTCGTTGCTACTATGTCATGAACCCCAGAGTATAGCACACGCATCCCCTCAATTAAATATGTCTGGATAGTCTTCTCGACCTCGTACTATTTCAAACTGAGGTAAATACGATTAAAAAAAAAAAGTAAAAAATAAATTGTTTAAATTTGCAAACTCCATAAGTGATAAAGCTTTCAGAGAGAAGTAGAGTTACCGTAGAGGCCCTGGGGGGCATGGCTGTCATACCACCCTGGAGCAACTGAGCTCACGTCACCTCGCTTGGCAGCTGCCGATAGTCCGACGGCGAACATGGAGGAGTTCCCGGATAAACCTCTATTTCAGGAAGCTTCTTTTTATTTGTTTATTTTATTACGTTTTGTTCATTGCCATATTGATTTATCTTTTAATAAAATGATATATGTTTGGACCTGACAGAGAATAATTATTAATCTGTAAAAAAGGACAAAGGATACAAAATAAAATGATAATAAACTTTCAGGATATTGTGAAAAAACAAGCTACCTGTTAACGGATTAGGGACAATTTTTAAAAATATTATTTTTAGGTTTTTTTTTGTTAATTTTTACAACACTGTTCATTAACGCAAAATCCTTTGTTATTGTATTTTTTATGAATAGGGGTACATTTTGAAATTTTAAAATAAAATTGTTCATCTTTCTAGATATATCAGTATTATTAATATTCCTGTTTTTTTTTTTCTTTTTTTTTTTTAATTTTCTTTGACTTGCCAGTATATATTACACCTGGATTTATTTGATTTAAATACGTTACACTCTCACAATGTCGTGGTATTTTGGGAAAGTTGGTAGTTAGAAACCTAGATGGTCTATACGTAACTTTGGTATGATCTATCGGTATGACTTCTTCTCTTGTAGTCAGAGAGAACTGTTTTTTTTTCTTGTTTTTTTTTACGGATTATTTTACTGTTTTCAGGTTACATTTTACATTCCCCAATTGGACTTTCACTTTTGCAAGACAACATTTTTGAAGTGATTCTTTTCATCGCAAGGTTAAACTTCGGTCCCCTTTTGATTATTGCTCATTTTGTTGTTTTGTATGTCTTATTCCATTGATTCTAACTTGACCCGGAATCCAAAATAATTTAATTTAATTTCACCTGCTAGGAAACTAGAGCATAGTGAATATGAGCAGAGTACAATATAACCCACTTATCGTTGACAGTATGAAGGTCTTAGAGGAAGAGGTCAGCTGCTTTCAGGAATCTGTGAAAGAAACTAGTATACTAATGTAGTGATCCATCAGTAAAGATTATTATGTGACCAGGGTTGTTCACCAATAAAATAAATTCTTGTATATTTTTGTTAACTGTCCTCTTTCTTGAGCCAGATTAGCTTGACGTCTGCTAGAATATTCCTATGTTTTAAAGGAAAATTGGATTGCTTTGTTAGGTTCAGTTGTTATGATATGCATCAAAGCATGTGGGATGTCCTAAATGGAAGGGGTTTTACGCGAGATGGCATATTTCTATGTATATTTGCATAATAAGATATTGCCTGATTTGGTTATGTAGGAAGTACCATGAAATCGCAAGGATTGCCTCGCTATAATCCAGTTTGAAGGGGATAGATGTTCCTTTTCCTGGATTTGCCGATGTCTATCAAGAGTCCAATTAGTGTACACTAGTCAGTCTTCCCGTGGCATGATTTCCGGGCTGATCCATAGATAGAACAGCCACAATAACCTGTCGATAACGTTTAAAATTTTCAGAATCACGCTATACGAAACATGATAATGCCATGAGGATATTAATTTTACCTATCTATAGCTAATGATAACATGATCGATGCTTTCCTTCCATAGTCAAAGTCAAAAACAATGGAATTTCACTGTATTGTGTCCATCGGTCCAATGGAATTTCGTACGTCCATCGGTAATATTGTACAGATGTGGCTTCTTTTGGATTGAATGTTGAAGTCTAACAATCTCTCATAAAATTATAAAATTGTAAAGCAAAATATACTGAACTGATTTACATGAAAGTGTTTTTGCTGGTTGCAATGTGAATTAACACATTTATTTGAATTAGAATAGGAGTTTGCACTGAACCACATAAAGTTTAACTACAGAAATTTTACAAAGGTCACAGAGGTAATATATACTTATATGGGAAGAATTTATTCCATATGTGGAATAGTTGGCTTGTAGTTGGCTTAAAAAATAATCATTTAAAGGTATACATGTCAATTATCAGAATCATATTTGGAGTGGGCGATCCCTGGACTGCAACACATGAATAGATAATTTTATTATTAAACTTTTATTTATTTATTACATTCTGTTAAATAAAAACATTTTGTAACTTGATCACAATGAAGTAAAAATGACATTCAATGTCAATCATATGTGGAGAAAAGTGACCAATGACACCACTCTAATATTTTTTACCATCTATGTTCCCAGGAGGTCACGGGGCCATTTTCTTTTGAGTCGACGGGGAGGGTTGTAGGGGTTGGAGTTGGAAGACATGGTCTGTGCTTGTGGATAAGGATGGAATAGCGGTTTACTGTGGAAAAGGGTGAAGCGGGAAGAAATGAAGTCTTGAACAAAAGCGATGTTAAGATCGTGGTGAAGGGATGAATTGGATACGTTATAGGGAGCATTTGCAATTATTCTCAGGGTTTTGGATTGAAAGGACTGGATACTTTGGATGTTGGAAGACATGATCTGTGCTAGTGGTTAGGTTGGTATTATTTTGGAAAAGGGTGAAGCGGGAAGAAATGAAGTCTTGAACAAAAGCGATGTTAAGATCGTGGTGAAGGGATAAATTGGATACGTAATAGAGAGCATTTGCAATTATTCTCAGGGTTTTGGATTGAAAGGACTGGATACTTTGGATGTTGGAAGGCTTGGTGGCACCCCAAATTTCGACTCCGTAATTCCTGATTTGTCGTAATAAGGAAAAGAAAATTAAAAATTTACATTTATAAATATTTTTACTAAAAACTTGGTATTTAATTTTTAAATGATAATATTAATTATTAATAATTTTAATTTATTAATATCAATTAAATATGTGCAAATAACTATATAATATTCTTGATCAGGATTTAGAGCTCATCAGTAAAACAATATTTGATTAAAAAATGAGCCGATTTAAATTATATATGAAGTATTAAATTTTTCCTTGTTATTCAGAAAATTGAAATTCGTTCGTATTAAGTTTGCATAGGCTGGACACTATATATCACGGAACATTGCATTCCCTTAGATCAGACTGGGGTCCTGGCCAATATTGGCAACTATAGAGAAGCAATCATAAGATAATTAAACATCCAAACAACATTAACAGAGAGAAACGTTACCGACTAAGTGCTAACTGGTAGCCAACAATGACGTACCAACTTAACCAGACCATACCAATCAGCGACCGACGTTGGAGCCCTCCCTGTGTCATATCCGTTAGGCAGCCTCTGTACCAATAGGCATTAACTAACCCCCTTCTTCCCATTTCCCCTCGCTTTATTTTAGACCCTGAAGATGCTCACAAAATGAGCGAAAGCTTGGTTATTTCTAATGAATGATAAGGGCCAATCCAAAAGATGCTATTATAAATAAAACCTGAAATAGGTCTGGTTTATAACTGTCATTCAATACTCTCCATTGAAGTTTACTTTTACTTTCATGACCTGTGACGTTTGTTGTGGCTAGTTTCTATGAGTGGAATTGTTCATCAAAAGGTTAATGGTAGGAGCCTACGTCAGTTTTATCATTCCGTATTTTATAAAATACCAAACATATGATCGTATGACGCCAGGACTTTTCAAATTCCCCGATCCTAAAACTAACGAGTTTTATCTAATCCATAACAAGAGTACCCCTGTCCATCTACAGGTAGGTGAGCTAGATACATTTGGAATTCATTCACTCTGGAATCCCACGCTCTGTGGGGGTGAGGCATACATTTATCGAAAAACAATAGCCATGGATATAAAAAAAAATGTATTGGCTCTGAATAGCTTTTCGGTCGTTAACCTAAATCTTAGTATAAGTGATTTTAAAAGCAGTATGTGTTGTTAACTGAAAAATACTAGCGGCAAACTAAGGCGTTTGAAAGGATATTTCATAAAATGACTTGAAAATTGATATAAATTTTAATACTTCCTTTCAAAAAGAGTCGGAAATCGTTTATATAAATGTTGTTTGGCTGAGAAATTGCGAATAACTTTGTAGTTAGAATGAGACATCTTATGTAAACTCGTAAAATTAGTTCTCGCTGGGTATGTTCTGGGTACGTTACTTTCTTTTAATATAAATATAAATACACGCAAGGTCTTATGTCGAATAATGTTTTTTTTCGGACTATCTCACATAAAATTTTTAATTATTTGTCTATATATGCTAAAGAATAACTCTGAAACCACTCCTAATTCTGGGAAATAAATAGTATTTGATATAAAATTTCAATTTGAAATCAGGAGTAAACAACAATACTATGTACTTTAATAAAATATTACACATTGAGATTAAGTCTTGAAGGAAAATACTTCAGAAATTTTGCTGAATAAGTAATGAACGAATAAAGGCAATACTTTGTGAGTAAGCAAATTGACTATGAAGATACCCAATTTTTACGGTCATTTGGTCGTACAAAACTATTCTATTTACTATAGATTGTACGATCTATGATGTTTTTTGTTGGGATTCGTTCAAGATAGATCCAAAAATACAATTTAAATAATATGTATTTTTTTAAAATTATCTACCTATGTTTCCGCTTAGATCGTAAACCATCATCATGGCTGTTATAATACAATGTCATAAGAATTAAAAAAAAAAATTACATTGATAATAGATAGAATTGCCATAACTAAATGTAATGTGATGTAAAAGTATGTATGTAGAAAAAGTCAAAATACAAGAAACAAACTACGGAAAATATAGTTCACCATAGCAACCTATCATGAATGCGAGAAGGGGCATTATGTCACCAAGATCCCATTTTCATGACTGAGAGGTAGGGTTTGGAAGAGAGGGTGAGAGGTTTTTGAGATGGACATCGTGGGTGGTGGAAGGGTGGGAGGTAAGAGGCGGTAAGTACAAAGGGAGAGAGATCTGCTTCAAAGGGGGCAATGCAGAGAAAAAAGGTAGAACATTATTGCGGATAAGTAACTTTAAGGAACTAGGAGAAATGTTTGTCAGGTTCATTTTGAAGGAGGGCTAATGGTTTATCAGAATGTTGAAAATGTTTGAATAAATGTAAGAAATTTGTTCTGTCAGTTCTGTCGTTAACTGGATTCTGTTGTAAGTTTATGTGAACGGTTTCAGATAATAGGCCTTTGTGTTCATAGAGTTCAGTGGAAAGAATGCTTATGTTATCAAAGTTATCCTTCATGAATGATGTATTTTGTGAGGGCTGTTTTAATTAGTTTTTTTGTTTGTCCGTACGCAATAACCACTGTTATCGGCTACAGTGGAGTTGAGGAAAGATGCTTGTTTGTGTGTGTGTGTCGGGATCATTGCACTTCAAAGACTGCTGAGAACTAAAGTAGAATTTTCAGCGGACGTTCTGTCTGTGAGGTCTGTATATTTCAAAGAAATGGGTGGCTTTTGTTTCAGATTTTGTGTTCTGTAGGTTTTTTTTTTAGCACCTGTACAAGTACTGTGCAATAACCGGTAGAAGAAAGTAGTAAAAAGAACAGGGAAGTAAATCAAGCATTATACCTCCCCCTCCACCTCCACCAACCCTCGAGCGGGGTGAGTGTTCTCGAGGCAGGGGTAAGCGGTTAATTACATCGCTGGAGAGATAGAGCGCCAAAGTACAGAAAAAAATTATCTCCAACAGGAGTCCCAAAACTTTTAATGGTTTATAGGTTTTGAGGAATAAATGCCCCCCACCCACCCACAAGAAAAAAAACAAAAAAAAAACAAGTACGACTGCATGCTTTTTTTTTTTTTTTTTTTTTTTTTTTTTTTTTTTTTTTTTTTTTTTTTTTTTTTTTTTTTTTTTTTTTT
>KZ807464.1:415580-428385 GCA_000696205.2 Oncopeltus fasciatus
AGATCTCTCTTCTGATAATGTAGAGACAATTAATAAAAATATACTTTTTTTTTCAAATCATGATGATAATTGTGGTAATGTAATCCCAGAGCCGGGGAGGTAGAGAGGTTTTTTTTCTAGTTCCCTTCTGATATTTGCCGAGCTTTCGCACATCATGTGATGGCTTCTTCATTCTCTTTTCAGCCCTGAAGAAGCCATCACATGATGTGCGAAAGCTCGGCAAATAACAACAATTTGACACGGTCCAACTCGGAAGAAGAAACGGTAAATAAATTGATCTATGTTTTTATGAAACTTAAGCTTAGTTATATTATGTTTTGCATTGAATTTAAAAATATTCTTTATCACTTTTTACATAATATATGAAAACAATTTGCATGCGTGACGTAATATATTTAAAATAAATTTTAGGAAATTATATTAATTGTTGCTTATTAAAAAGATGTGGTAGAAATTAATCAATTATATTATTAATTAAAATGAACTTTTTCCACTAGACTCGCTTGATAACAACGTAGATAAAGTTCTACGAATATCTGCTGTGAGTATTCAAAACTTTTCTCTTCGTCTTTTTGTGGAGAATTTCCTTAAAGTTTTAATTATAAAATGTTTTAGCCTGAATTTACTTAAACTAAATGAGTACATTTTATAACTTTCATTAACTGACATAACTTTATTTAAAGTTGCATTAATCTTAATAATTTCATGTGATTTAATAGAAGATATTGAGAAAACAGTATTTACAGTTGCACTATTTTTTTATTGGTACAAATTTGTAAAGAGTAGTAGATAAATATATTTTTTTTCCCGAAAAACTATTATTCTAATTTTAAAAGTACTTTCAATAAGCTGTTGTTTTTCTTCGTGTATGTAATTAGACATCACATCACAGACATGATTTTATTCTCATTGCATAATATATAAGCGTAATAAATAACTTCAGCAGCTAAGATACATTAATTTTCAAAGTTATTTTTTCTCTTTCCAGCCGGCT
The DNA here is from genome assembly GCA_000696205.2 of Oncopeltus fasciatus. Lineage (NCBI taxonomy): Eukaryota > Metazoa > Arthropoda > Insecta > Hemiptera > Lygaeidae > Oncopeltus > Oncopeltus fasciatus. The sequence continues at coordinate 416,575 of KZ807464.1, forward strand.
GACATATTGTAGGATCGGGCGAAGTCAGACGTGTCCGCACATAGAGATGAGAAAATTCCGGAGCGGGGATTGCGTGGCAGTTTAGCTGACTGCTTCAAAATGGAGGGGGCGGAAGGGTATTATCGCCCCAACCCCCCATGTCAATATATTCTACGCGATAAATAATACATTTCCCAAGATATTTATGATTCCTGGACTAGTCTCCCACGTAATATGGATATCATTTCATTAGTATTGTAGAGGATAAATCATACAATTTGTGACGATAAATAACATCTTATTGAATAAGCAAGATTATCTAGAAAAACGTCACTTTATACTTATAAAACCCATATATAGTCTTAAACTATTTATCATAAACAATACATATATTTCTACGGTATGATCAGGTCTAAGACACATCATTTAAACAGCTCTAATCCCTAATCATAAAAAGGGGTGGAATAGGGTTACTAGATTTTATTGATGACAGCTTTGGCTTGATGATGATAATGAGAGAAAGAGAGATAATTGCATAAAAGTGTTTTTTAATTAAAATAAAAGTAGTTTGTTTTTTCCATAAGGTCTCTAAGTCCATAACAAGATAAATTAATTGAATATAAAAAAGAGAGAGTAAGAGAAAGATAGAGAGAAAAGGAGAATAAGAAAAAGGGAGAGAATATGACAGCATGAGAGGGAATGTGAGAAAAAGAGAAAGAACAGGAAAGAAAGAGAGAGAGAAAGACTGTGAGAGCCTATGCAACCAAGAGAGTGGTTAGGAGAAAGAAAAGAAGATAAAGACAAAGAGAGAGTGAGAGAGAGAGAGAGAGTGAGAGTGAGAAAGTGGTTAGGGGAAAGAAAAGAAGATAAAGACAAAGAGAGCGTGAGAGAGAGAGAGAGAGAGAGAGAGAGAGAGAAGAGAGAGAGAGAGAGAGTGGTTAGGGGAAAGAAAAGAAGATGAAGACAAAGAGAGAGTGAGAAAGAGAGAGTGAGAGAGAGAGAGAGAGTGGTTAGGGGAAAGAAAAGAGGATGAAGACAAAGTGAGAGAGAGAGAGAGAGAGAGAGAGAGAGAGAGAGAGAGAGAGAGAGAGAGAGAGAGAGAGAGAGAGCATTTTTTATTCTTTTATGACATGAAAACGCTTCTTTTTTTCACTTATGTGCCGACCAAGGATAAAAAACCCCAAAAATAAAAATCTGGCTAGTCCCGGTGGTGCAAGTGGTAGCATACTGGCTCGGAAAGTAGGAGATCCAGGTTCGAGTCCTGGCTGGAATAGATAGATTTTTTATTCTATTCCCTCGCATTAATTGTTTACAATTTACGTGGGCTAATACACCACAAATAAGTTAATATTTATAAATGAAAATAATAAGTAATAACGAGAGTCGATAGATAGCTAGACAATGTCAGCTCCTACGAGCATAAGACGATATATTCGTCTTTCTCGTAGGTTAGACTCTCGCTAGTGTGTTGGGAATTTAATAAGTTATCTGGCTAGTTCTGGCAAGTGGTAGCATACTAACCCGAAAAGCAGGAGCTCCAGGTTCGAGTCCTGGCTGGGACAGTTAGATATTTTTTATTCTATTCCCTCTCATTAATTGTTTAAAATTTACGTGAGATAATAAACCACAGCTAAATAATATTTATAAAGGAATTTGTGGATTTCAGTTTAGAATATGAGCAAGAAAAAAAAAGTTAATATTCTGTACTATATAATTCACTCCTTTATTTATAACGACACATTTCATTTGTATTAGTGTATTCAGAGTGAAAAGTGTAATCTTTAATGAATCAAATTGCAGATTTAATTTACATAAATTACATTTTTTCAATAGAGTTTTTCAGAATTAATTTGAAGAGTATCTCTGATTAAAGTTTATCAGAACAATAGTAAATTAATGAAAAAGCTCGGAAGTTGGTTACTGTATTTAATGATAGCGATGGATATGTGGCAGAAGAGATTAGAGGGGAATGAGACAGTCAGCCTGAGACAAAGAGGAAGATTGACAGTAATGAGAGAGAAAGGGAGATAGCGTATACGATTTAAAGAGTAAGCTTAAGGAGCGAACAGGCTCTTTGGAAAGGCACTACAGCAAAGAAATGGATCCCAGACAAGAACGCGACTCACAAAACATTCATTCCTCAAGATTTTCCTCGAGGTAATCTTGTAATTCGCGGATAGTTTCCAAAAAAGAAATTTTCACCAATAAATGATGAAAGTAGATAGAAAATTTTCATTTTACTTATGAAAGTATTCCATTCATGAAAAGATTTTATATTCAGGTTAGGCTCAGAAAGCCTTCAACACCTGATACTTTGTACACGAGAGCGAATTAGGGCATCTTGTGTTTACGTTTTTTATATACTCACTAGTACCACTTTTATCAGTAGAGTGAAAAAGCCAGTTTTAGGGCTAGAGTTCACTACTCCAAGTCTACCTCTTTGGATCAAGATAGCAGCGCTCAAGATTTCCCGCTAAACGTACAGTTCCTGGGGAATGAGGGGCAAATTTTCCTCAGGTTAGTCAGTCCATCGACATTTTAGCGAATTTTCTCTCTCATCTCTGATGACATCACAGGACTACCCCCTAGGTAAGTTCCAATAGATTTTTAGGCAAATTTCCTTGTAACCTACCCTACACCTGTGAGAGGGGCTGATCCCCCTCCCCTGTTATTGTATGTTTAATGACCATCTTTGTCTTTTGACCTCTAGAATATTTTATTTAAATTAAATAATTTAAATGTCTTGATCCCCCATGGAGTTAACCCCCTACCCACCCTTCCTATACTCGCTCGAGAAGATAATAGAGAAATCTATATCAAGGCTCCCAGAGGTCACTGAGATTAGTGACCTCTGGGTAGGGCTTCACCACGAAAAGTTAATGAGACTCCAGAAAGAGAAGAAGCAAATGGAGAAGAAAGGATAAACCATAAGCCTATGGCTGGAGAAACATTCCTTAGAGAAGGAGTGGGGGTGTGAAGTAAAACAAAATTACTTCTCTTGGAAGATTGAGTTCCAATTCAAAGAGGTCGGCGGAGATAGCTGAACTATGAAGTTCAAGAAAGTTCCTTGGAAAATTAATGGATTCCATCTCATTTGAATGTTGCTAGAGTTGAAATACTTTCGGCAATTGCTATAAAGAGTCCGAATAGCTGTCGTACGACAGTCATGCTAATGGTGTGAATACGATGTGTACTTCAGTCTAGAGAATACTGTACGATTTATCAGGTGTTTCATATAATTCTCATATTCAACTCTTATTATATATTAGATCTGGTCAAGACAATCAGTCTATATATAGACAATCAGTTTAATATATGTATAGTTTGAAGGTTATTGAGGATTTTAGTCAAATTATTTTGGTACAGTTACATTAGTCTAAGCCAAAATTTATAGAATATATTTTCTCTTCTTCAGGGCATAACTAAAAAGAGTATATTTACATATTGAGGTGCAGGTGAATAAGGATTAGATGTAACTTTTTAGACTTTTGAATTGTAGAAGAGAAAATATATTCTCGAAATATATCAACAAAAGTATATATATACATACATACATACAACCTCGAAGATTATTTTACTCAGGGCTCCGTTATGCAGTGACAGCACTAGTTTTAAGTCTAAAGCCCTTAAAACAACTTATTGGACCTCTATCATGTTACGATTTGCAATCAACGAAAGAATATAATTAAGATAATTATAAAGATACAATTGTGACAAAAGTATTAAATGAGTATATGTATAATTGAGTATATAGACTGTGAGTGGAGTATTTTCTATATATTAATTTCATACATATTTATTGTTTGAGAACACCAATCAATTTTACAGAAAAAAATTCCTAGGTCAAGGACTCTACTATCAGAAAGTTGACCTGTTGAACTTAATCAGTGATATGAATATGAAAAGGCAATGGTGAGAATGTAACGATTAATTCTACAGCTGTAGCTGCTTAAACTGATTATGTCAACAGCATTTATCAGGTGTAATGCAATATTGGCCATTACTTTATTATTTTTTATCGCAAAAATTACAAAGAGATACATTTGCCACTTGAAATCCTCCAATCAGCTATATAAGAAGTTAATCAGCTGCAGATGACGTATTAGTTCTGGAAAATCAGACGCAACGGATGTTAATCATCACCCGTAATCTGTTTCGGTTGTTAATCATCAGACTCTAATCAGTTGCTTATTTGTCGATAATAATCAGTTGCGTCGGCATAAGTTTCATTAGTTATTAATTATGTGCTATTTCAGTTGTCTGTATCAGTTACTTAAATTGCGAATCAGATGTAACATGATTTTTAATGTTTGAGTATATACACTCGTAAATACATAAATAAATCTTCAATAATTTGGTTTATAAGATCCTACGAAATTTGCAGATACTCTAAACCAAATTATGTTGGTATTTCACGTGTATTGACCACCATCATAAAAACAAATGATGAGCTCCATTCAAAAAGTGAAAATACAAAACATTTACTATTGTACCGCTGTGTTTCTGATTTTTTTTGTGTGTGTGTTTCAGTTTTGTGTGGTACGGTTTAGATCATCCGCTAGATTTTTATTTCCATTATCAGAATATTTTTTCACTCCTGCATCACGAAAAGATAAAAATTACAAAAAGGAATCAAAAGTTCATTCGAGAGATTTTTTTGCGAGTACTTCACGGTGATGATTTTTATTTTTAATGTAGGAGTTGCTAAAGCCGAATCCTGTGTTGTGGCTGCTAAGTGGCTCGCAACAACAAAATACATTTCTTTTAGTATTAAAATAAAATATAAAAATTATTTAAATTCTTAACTTTTTACGTTTCAAAAACTGTTGGAAGGCCTAATAAATATTATAATACATACCAGAATTCATCGGCCAAAGATAATGATAAATTATCCTAATTTTTGTTTACTTTGCTTCGAAGTACAGCGAATTGCACATTGGTTAAATTTAAAGATTAAAATTCAATATCAAATATCAATCGAAATTGAAATTAAAAAAAAAATGTTTCCTAAACCCGTTGATAATATTAAAGCTAATTATCGAACTACTACAACGCCTGTCGTGACTATTACTGAAATGCATCTATTTATAATATATTATTATAATACAATTCTGAAAAAATGTTATGCAAAATACAAGCGTTGTAGTAAACCAATTTGCCTATTGTGATTTTTGCTATTTCCACAATAGTGATTTACTATAAAAATGAATAAATAAATTATTAATGAAGTATCTTGGCAATTTAAAAAAAGTTTGGCTATTTTTGTACGTGAGTAAATGTACGCGGATTTCACATGTAGCAAATACTTAATGGAAAAATCACGGATCTTAAAAATGAATATTTACATTCTGAAAATCTGCTGAAACAACTGAACATTGAAGATGGATTGTGAATAATATGCATTAGCACGGTCAAAACCCCAGCAGTTTTATTAATTTAAAATAAGTAAAAATTTTAAATAAATTTTGATTTTGAACAGTAAATGAAATACATTATTGGTATCATTTTAAAAGGTGTTTTTGCTAGGCACTTGACCAGTATTTCCGCGTACGTGAAGTAACATAGAATTCAGCTTGTGATTTTTACCTTGTGGAGATTCAGGAATGGAAATAAGTGTAAATTTAAACCGTTCCACGGAAATCCTAAGCAAACACAAATTTTTTTTTTCATTTTTTGAGCTGTAGTTTATCATTCTCTTTATAGGAATTGCTGGTACACGTGAAATAAAAATACAGTGGGTTCCTAATTAACTGAAAATTTCGTCGCATTTTTTGTTTTCTTTGTTATTGATTATTTAAATTTAAAATTTTTATTTGTATGTTTAAGTATGGGGCTACGTATTTACTAAAACTTTGTATATATTTTAATTTGATACATGTGGAGCAAGTGATTAGATGAAAATGTCTCTATTAAGAGGCCCTAATTTACTCATATGGGCAATATAAAAATTGTAGCCTAAACTGATGAGGAAATTCTTTTTATGAAAGTAAAATTTGGCAAAGACTTTATTTTATTTTCGGTGACTAAATTTTTATTCAAATATGTCAGTGAATTTCATGATTTCCTGTAGGAAAATCTTGTGTGATGTATGTTTCGTGACATCAGTTGGAGAGCGCCCACACTTTCCACCCTGTCAGTCGGTTCCTTTGATTCTCTCATTCCCCTCTACTCTCTTCGGCCCCATACCCATCCTTCTTATTAAATACAGTATAATTCACTTTTCACGTATTGCTTCTCCATTTATTTATCCTTGTTTTGACAAATTAAAATAAGAAAATGTGTTTTGAAATTAATTTGTGAATACTCTCTTGGTCAATTGTAATAAATTTCAATTAACCTTCATTTTTTTTACTTATTACAGATCACACTTTACACTGCCGATACACTTCTAAAATTGTTATTAAGTTCAATTAACTTTGCAAGATTATACTTTCTTCAAATTGTCAATACCGACATATGAGATATGGTGTTTATACTCTTATTAACTTTATTTCTTTATAAGTGAAGGAGAGAATTCTATATTTCTGAATATTTTTTATGTTCATATCATCAAGTGAAATTTAAAGAATAATTTTCTTTTACATTAGAAACATTAAAAGGTGCCATCATAAACTCAGTAATGTTGACATTTTAAGAAATACTTTTTTATACTTATCAACCCGTCTAACCGTTACTTAGGCTACTTATCCGAGATAATCCCTACCTTTTTTTCCCGAGCATTGTCCCTTTGATACAGCGCTCACCCTTTAAGCCTACTGCCTCACATCCCGACCCTTTCATCAGTACAACTTAAGTATTCAAATTTCCAATCCCTATCACTCAGTTATTCTTATTTTTTCCAGGTAAAAACCCTTTCGCCTTCATGATAGGTAGGCGTGGTGAACTTTCTATACACATTTCACTGTTTATCCACAGCATTTGATATCACATTACTTTTAGTCAAGTGAAGTTTATGTAAAATGATGTAAATCATATATTTATTTTGTTTTTCTCATACTTTTTCACGATATTATATTTAAACAGCCCTGAAGATGGCTTTCAATGTATGCCGAAACGTCGGGAGATAATAAAAAATACTTTTAAAATTTGTTTTAAAAAATTGATTTTTTAACGATTGATGAAGCTGTTTTATCTGCCGAACACCTGAATACTGCTGATGCAGTTTGAAGCAACTGATGAATAAAAGCTTATTTAATTATTAATACGAAATTTTATATAATTTATATTAGTTTTTGAAAATTAGAAAAATTTTATAAATCAAATAAATCACTTCCCATTATACAAAAGTGTAATTTATATGTTTTTATTATTACTTTGTGGAAGTATAATATTAAAAAATTGGTCTTTTTAATAATATAAATGTACCTAAAATTTGCTGAGAGAACTCTCTATGATCAGATTAAATTAAAGTTGTGGTTTAATGTTTAAAAGAAACACAAGATTAAACCGGTTGAATTTATCACTCTCGTTTGTTACAATCAGTATTTCAAGTCTTCATATATTTCGTTGAAACTCCATAATTTGTCCTTCTAATTGATGATTATAAGAGTCACATCAATTAAATAGTTTTACAAAATTCTAATAATGCAATATTATCGAATTATTGAATAGTTCATTAAATATGTAAAACATTAATTTTTGTAGGACAATTTTTGAATTATTTTGTTATACATAATATTTTTTAGTGATAAACACTGACTGGGGAAGGTGAATATATAGTAGAAGGTGGGTTTCTATATAATTTCCACATAGCAACTTTTAGTTTTAGTTGACTCTACTCTCCATTGTCTACAAAGAGCAACGAGATAAATTAGAGGCAGGAAAAAATACAAACAAAGCAAGAGGAAAAATCCCTTTGGTTAAGACTAACCATTTCTTGATAAGAGCTATATTTCACCAAATTTGATGTTTATCGGTTACCATAAAAACCCAGTTGATTGCTGCACTAGGCCTGTGAATCACAGGTTGTCAATAATCACAGTCAATTTTTCTTCTTCTTTTTGGGCTACAGTTAGTAATGTCCTTTGGATTTCTGCTGTACACTTCTATAAAACCAGTGATTCCAGAATCGTTTTCTGACTACTCAACATCACCAACGTGATTGAAAAGCAAGAATAAATATTACCATAAATTGTGTCTCCTCCTCCCCCTCCCTTCCGGCTTTATCATGTACAGATATATATTTATTTTTAAATTTATTTATCTGGTCAATTGAACGAAAAGTTAAGATTGACTGCAGAAAAAATAAACTTTCTATAAATTAGAAAAGAAGTTTCTATATGGCAGTTTGAATTTTTACAGAGGAAAAAATATCCGTCGTGTAGATTTCTCATAATTGATGAAAATAGGTATGAATAAATAGAAAAATCACACATTTTATGGCTTGGCTAGGTTAAGAATAAGGAAACAGCCATGTGTTAACATTCATAAATATATTCTTTAAGAAGCTATTTCCTTTAAAATGCTCAAGATCACAATCGTTAGAAAACTAATTTTACATCTGTTATGCCTTGAAAACGAAAATGTGGCGATTATAAATATTGGGTTTCGTCTAGATGCTTCATCATCATCAATTTTGAAATGAAAATGAATACATAAATAACAATTTGTTTTCTTTAAAAAATAACAAAAAAAGCCCGCTTAATAATCAAAATTACATTCTTAAATATTTTCTTCTCCTCTGCATTAAACTAAGTGGATGGAAGGGAGGCAAAATAGATTCATAATCAATTGTAAATATTTCTTATAACAAGCTTTTAAAAAATATTATAGAATAAGAGTGTTAGATAATTAAATTACAAACACATTATGTTATTATGTTATGTTACACACACACACACACACACACACACACACACACGTACACACGCACACACACACACACACACACACACACACACACACACACACACACACACGTACACACGCACACACACATATACCTATACCCTCTGGATACAAATTCCTCAGTGTAAATTAAGCGATTTCCTTAACATTGCGCTGTAAATGCGCGTAAATTATTGGCCAGATTCAGCTGAATAATTAAATTATGTATTTTAATTTAATTGGTACACACACACACACACACACACACACACGCACACACACACACACACACACACACGTACACACGCACGCACGCACGCACGCACGTTCGCACACGCACACACACACACACACACGCACACATGAATATATAGAAATGATGATGAATAAAGAAATGAAACACTCATTGAATCTCTCTTCACTCCTCACTGACCATTTACTATTTGACACTTTTTTTTGTGTGCGTTCACTGTACTCTATATCCCACCTGCTCTTGATCGCTATACGTATATAAATTTTGTTGATATATTTCGAGAATATATTTTCTCTTCTACAATTCAAGACTGATTCAAAGTTACTGGTTACATATAATCCTTATTCACCTGCACCTCAATATGAAAATATACTCTTTTTAGTTATGCCCTGAAGACGAGAAAATATATTCTAGAAATTTTGGCTTAGACTAATGTAACAGTACAAAAATAATTTGACCAAAATCCTCAATAACCTTCGAGCTATATATTTAACTGAAGATATATATCTCGAATTATGTAATAATAAATATCTTCAGGAAAGTATTGGAGAAAAAGGAGGTCGAAAAGCCGACGCAAAGTGACACATAATTAATTCAGGCATTATATACCTAATGAGGCACTGAATTGCACGCGAGTGGGGAAGTGACGTCACTATCAAAAGATTTAATGAAGTGAAAGTTGGGACAAAGGATTTAGGAAATGCCTAGGATTTAGTTGGAAATGCCGGAGTTTAATCCCAGCTGTCAGGTGGCAATGGAGTCATTTTTCTCACCTTTCCAAAATAGTGTCACTCATTTCTGGATTTATTGTATAAGGGAAGGTAATGTGTAGATATACTCCTTTAAACTTCTCAAAATATTTACTTCTTGAGTATCAAGTTATGCAGGAAGGTTGGTACTGTATATATATATATATGTGTGTGTGTGTGTGACTCCTCACTGACGAAGGGCGAAATATCCCTGAAAAATTAGCTCTTTGTGATATTTTTTTGTGAAGTGGAACTTTAGAAAACAAAGAAGGTTTATTTTAATGGTTAAGCATGATTTTATGATTCGGAGTCATATTTGTAATTATTATTAACCATTAACCAGACGTAATAAACTAAAAGCTTCCTGTATTAGGAATCAAAACAAGATAAATTACCTCTAATACTGCAAAACAATATTTGATGAATAAATAGTAACTAAATTTCCATATTTATTGTATTATCAATTATATGGCTGTTTGATATTATTAATTAATTGTTTTAATTTTTAATATACCTAGTATAAAGAAAATTAGTTTATTTTTTAATTTTTAAATATTCAGAAATAATAATAAAAGCGAATACTAAAATCGAATTTGAAATATAATTGCTGATACCAAGATAAAAATATAGTTTCACATGTTTGTAGGTACCGATTGGAAAAGCAACCGCATATTTTCATTTTAGAATGTATGTTTGGTTTCATATATATGTTTTTCCACAATGAAATTCCCGTAACTGAAGCTAAAAATTTAATTTATTAGGCATAAAAATACTATTTCAATAATGGTTGATATTTGTATACAATATACTATTTATTGAATTAAAACTTAATTATAAAATGTGGCTTTCTGATTTTCAGTACATTGTCGTAAATTTATTTAAGTTAATTCCTGAGGAATATATCAATTGAAGATTTTTTTAACTTATTGGCTTAAATATTGAGCAGTGTAAACTAAATAAACTATCCTTTATACATAAATTATTGTTCTAATGAAAAACATATGAATGAAGTAAAGATGATGGGGGAAATAAAAGGAATGGCGATGATGTTGAACTCATTCGAGGAAGAGAGGTTGGAGAGGCGCTCAACCCTTACAGTTCATTCTTAAATAACTCCTGTTCATGCGCCATTTGAACAGTTTTATAGAACACAGTTGTCAGAATATTGCACTTATATTCATTACGCCCTATAAAATCTATAATCATTGCACTTATAATGACGAGAACAATACCAATTATTAAATTTGTCCTATTTCCAATTCTTCTCTCCCCAACCCCCCGGTTAACATCTGATTTAAGATGAAAACGAGAAAATAATCGCCAATAAAAGCATATGTAACACTCACTTCAAAGTCTTCCTTATTTCTAACTCTTTTAGTAAAAATCTCTAAGAATAAATGTTGTTAAATTACCATTTGGACTTATATGTTCTACAATTTCATATAAATTTATTTCTTAGTAAAAATTCAAGCTATTCACGTTGGTTTCGTGTCAGACACTTGAAATTGTTTTATCATGTTTTCATTAACCCTATATGTCAGGTGATAAAAATTGTTTCAATTTAAAATTTCTCACGTATACAAATGTTCCTGTACGAGCTCTTAACTTTAAAAAAATAAATATTGAAGTATATATAAAGAAAAAAATGTGATACTTCGTAATTTAGCTTCTTTTTTCAAACTGCAGGATGAGTTTCTAAATGGCTGAACTCGATTGAAGGTGAATTCGGCAACGCTGTATTGGTTTTCAAGGTGAATTACCAATTACCAATTAGTTTCAATTACCAATTGCAATTATCAAGATCCGTCAAAGTCATAAAATGCCTTGCTCAGATGTTAAGAAAATACCCACAAATTATACAGTGGTTTACTAATCTTCTTGTATTGAATCTTTTATTGAATAACAATAAAATATAGTTTTGAGGAAATTGAGAATGTCAAATTTCTCATACTTCATTATTATATATAATGTTTCTTTAATTATATATATATGTATATATATATA
>KZ807464.1:429020-443720 GCA_000696205.2 Oncopeltus fasciatus
TCTACCTTGACTCACGACTCAACTGGAATGAACATACTAAAATCAAACGACAAGAACTCAACAGACGCCACGGACTCTTATACAGCCTTATAAATAGGCGCTCACAGCTCACATTAGAAAATAAACTGACCATCTACAAGACCATTATACGACCAATCTGGACCTACGGTGCAGAACTGTGGGGTGCCGCTAAGCCTTCTAATATCCAACGAATACAATCCTTTCAGTCCAAAATGCTCAGAATAATTCGTAACGCTCCATATTATGTGTCCAACTCTACCCTTCATCACGACTTTAATATTCCTTTTGTCAAAGATCTTATCTCCACCCGCTCTTCCATAGTAAACTCAAATTTCAATACGATCCATATGCCCAATCCCTGTCGTCGGACTCCAATCCTCACAATTCTCCACGACGACTAAAACTGAGATGGCCTCACGACCTCCTGGGCCTTAATGCCTAAACTTATTGGGAGTGGGGCGATGGGCCCCTTCTCCCTGCACAGTGATGAGCATTTATTTATTTATTGTTAATTTTATTTTTATTTTATTATATTTTTTCTTTCTTTTATTTTATTTATATTATTTTTATACATGTANTATTTATTTTATGTAATCAAATTACAAGATGTTAAGTAACAGAATGTAATAAATAAAGATTTATTTTAAAAAAAATTTTAGTTGTGGTTTATTATCTCAAGTAAATTTTAAACAATTAATGCGAGGGAACAGAATAAAAATCTCCTGCCAGGTGGGGCCAGTACCACTTACACTACCGGGACGAGCTAGATAACTTATTAAATTCCTATTTATATATTAAATTAATATTTATAAATGAAAATAATAAGTAAATAATGAAGATTCGATAAATAGCTAGACAATGTCAGCTCCTTCGAGCATAAGACGATGTATTCGTCTTTCTCGTGGGTTAGGCTCTCGCTAGTGTGTTGGGAAAAGTAATACGTTATCTAGCTCGTCCCGGTGGTGCAATGGATAGCATACCGGCCCAGGAAATCCAGGTTCGAGTCCTGGCTGGGACAGTTAGATTTTTATTCCATTCCCTCGCATTAATTGTTTACTAAGTTTGAGGGTTTATTCAACTCTCCTTGCCATATACATTAAATTGATCATTGATCACTTATGGCATGCCTGTTACCATTTTTTGCAGCTTTCGCTCCACTCATTCTGTGCACACATATTTGCATGTTTCACAACTGACTTCTCATCTTACAGGGGTGGCAGGCCCCGGTTGTGAGGAGGTCGAGAAGCGAGTGGCCGAAGCAGACCAGAACACCCTCATCCTCTATCCGCCTGACCTACACGGGGTTTGGCTCTCAGACAGGTTTGTTGTCATTTTCATTTTGGTCTTCTTGGTTTACCTCAAAATACAACAAAAATGAAGTTTCCCATCTAATAATTAAATTTATCTTACTTTGAAGTTTCTTCTAAAACATCTAAAAATCTACGAATTACTTAATGTGGAAAATGTATCTTCAATTGTTGAATAAGTTGTATCTTAAAATTTACGAGCTCATGGATAGTACCCAGGGGTTCTTTAATACGAAGATGATGAAATATTTTAATTCAGTAGCATTTAATTTGCATGTAAACTCAAATAGTAATGGTATTTATCGGTTACCTGAAGGCCAATAAATTAGATAAAAATTAAGTTATCAACAAATAGGAAAATGTAGGCTAATTACTCCCGTATAACTTGAGCGTTAGAATTGGACTATGTCGCGACGAAGCTCAATGAAGTGGTAGTCTCCATAATGGGTTCTGGGTAGGTACCATAATAACATACGACCACGCATATATACTGCACGACTGATATGCACAATGCGACTGTTGATACGACAAGTAAATGGCGAGGAACTATGACCTTTACCCGACCTTGTTGACAAATCAAGTGTGTGGGCTGGTTTCCATGGGACGTTTGGATTTTCCAAGAACATCGATAAACGGTATTCAGGCTTGGAAACATCTACCTCTATAGAAGTCAAAATAGAAATAATAATTATAATAAAGTTGGATCCCTTATATGAGTGGCCTCCCGTTAATCGATAAGTTCACTTTTTTTGGGGGGTAATAAATAAAAATTAGGATCGGAAAAAAAAAAATTGTAAAATCTGCAATTAACTATCCCTTCCCTTTCATTGAATTGTATTTGAGAATTATGTGATGATTTATGAGGGATATATATATATATATATATATANCCTTTCCAAGATCTCATTGTCGCCTTCTTTTCGAATATCCAGGTGTTGTAATATCTTTCCAAAATCTGATTGTAACCTTCCTTTCTAATTTCCAAGTTTGTAATATCTTCCCAAGATCCAAGTGTTGCCTTCCTTTCTCATATCTAGCTGTCATATTTTCTTCTCAATGGCCAACTGATCCAAGTTCCTTCTTAATGTTCAGAAGCTCATATATATATATAAAACTGTGATATCACTTTGCAGTAAACCGCTTACGATAGTTGAAAACATGAACATTTACTGGGGCATAAATCCAGCCGAATTCCAAAAACTACATTTATTAATGGCGATAACGTTTGACTGAATATTATTAGAGTCTTACATTTCATTTCTTGCTTTTCCCGTTATTTCTACATATTAAAAAAAAAAAAATAATAACTAGAAGCTCTAAGTCTATTAAAGTTAAGGCATGACCTATTACTTGCTGGAAAAAAAAAAAAGTTGAAATTGATTTTTGATCACTGAGATTTTCTACGTTTTGGAAACTGATTATGCCAGATCCCAAACTAAAGGGATATTTCTGTAATTCTTCTCTCACTTTAACCAAATCACTATTTCTTCCAATCTCCTAGTGTTTCCGAACGACTTGAGATTTCATTAAGATATTTCTCCTGCCGAAGAGGAAAAGTGAGGGACTTATAAGGCAGAGGAATATTTTGTCCTGTCATAATCAGGGCTCTTCTTAGTCTTCCTGGCTGAGCGTATAAATCCCTATTTTCCTTTAGAAATGTCAACCTACCCTATATTTATTACCCCTTGTTTTAAGTTCAAAATAAGTTGTTTTAGTAAATTATAAATAAACTTCCAATTAAAGGCCTCCAATTACTACAAATGTCAAATTTACTTAAGAATATTAAATATCTTCCTGACTAGATAAGAGTCAGCATAGTACGTTCGCCATGAAATATTGAATAATATTTTTTTTATCATAATAAATTCTATCACTTTTGAATCAATATCTTTGAAATGTTGCTACCTTATTTATTCAATTATTAGAGACACTGATTATCATAAGTAATTATAATTAATAAATCGATAACAAATCATCTGTAACAGATAGAACAATCCATATAGATTGGTATATTTTCCTTCAGCTTCTGTCTGAAAGAGCCAAGCCAGATTTATTCCATTATTTTAGAAAATGGCTTATTGTATTTAAAAAATGAACTAAAAACCGATTTCTGTAGCATGGTTTTGAGGGGGAGAAGGGAGAATACAGAGAGAGTTGAGACTACCAGCTGGTATGGCAATAAACATGATATCACTAAACGTAACACATTAGCTATTACTGTCAAGCTCTGATAAGCTTGCAATATACACCATAAAAGGGCACATCTCGAAAAAAGACACTAATCTCAGAAATTCTGTACGCAATCTAACGTGAAAAAGTACGATACCAAAAAATTCAATACATACAAAAAAAAAAAAAAAAATACCACCATTTCCGGTAGAATCATAACTTAAAAAATTATATAATCCCCACTAATAAGGGTACAGTAACACGTGATAAGGGCACACATAACATAAAATTCAACGTAACCTACTCAATTAAAGATAAAATCTGGACTAAATTTTAACTGACTCACGGCCATAGACCATCTTCAAAAATAAAAAAAAATCTACTGCTTCCACGTCGTTCTAAATTCAAGAGTTTTATAATAATAAAACTGTACAGTCTGTTACCTATGTCCTGTTTCTCCATATTGAGCACAGGTCTTCGATCGCTCATTTTTCAAAACTACATTGGTTTCTATCTCTGAAAATTTTTAGGAAGAACAACTTATAAAATTTCTGGCATCGATTCAAGAGGTAGTGTTACAACTCAAGTTTTAACAGTCTGGTATACCAATTATATAACACCACAAAAAAATTATTTTCTTATTTCAATCTGACAATCCTTATTCATTTTTCAACTCGGAGTTTAACAGCAAATAAATGTCGTCCAAATAGTTCTTCATGTGTTGAAAAAGCTTATGTGTAATATTTTTTCTTTATATCATGTAGAAATTTTAAGAAAATTAATGGTCACTAGATTTGATCCTAGATTTTTGTAGTAGGTATGAACAATCCAGACGTATTTTATTAATAGTCGACGGAAGAGGTTGCAGTCTTTCTGTTCATACATTTTCAGAGAGAGAATTAAAAAAACAAATTTGTAAACAGATATAGAAAAAACATTAATCTATTCGGTTGATGACTGACTTATAATAATATTTTACGTTGGAGGTCATGTTAAAATATAATAACTATAATTTTGTTAAAGACTTATTAATTATTATTATTATTGTTAATAAATTGTTATTTTAGATGCCATGATGATTAAATAAAAATTATCCAACATTGAAACTGAACGTCTTTAAAATTAGGACAGGCCAAATTTATGGAAAGGGCATTGCTTACTTCTCAAATCAACCATTATGCATTTTTATAAATTAAAAAAAAACAAATTTTATTTATAAAAGAAATTCCCTACCCCCTCATTCATAATTTTCCACGTGTTTGAGGAAATTGAATTTTACAAAATTCAAAAGAAAAACGATCGAAAAGTTACTATAAATTGCTCTTCGTTACTTTAAACACACACACACTTCATTGGAACCATAACGTAAATTTAAAAAAAGAAAATTATCACCAATCTTACAGAGAAAATTTGTGTGTGTTGTGTGTAAATTTCAACTTTCAAGAGGCCAGAATTTAATGCTATAACAGATTTTATAATTTTCAAAACAGATAAGAGAGCGATTATGTAAAAGATCATTCAACTTTATCTGCAGTGCATCATCTGATTTCAGCATTAAGAAACACATCCAATGATAGTCATAAACAATTTTTTTTAAAAGTCGGAACCAGCTCAACACGAAGAAGAACTTAAAAGAACTTTTTCAATAAGCGTCTTCTGTAAAAATGTTTCAAAACTTAATGATTGGAAAATTAAAAACCAATTTTATTCACTTTTTTTTTTTTTTTTTTTTCCAAGTTTGGTAATTTTCTTACCTTCCCCTCTGTGTTCGAGTAGGTTGTTTTCCTTCTTTCAGAAACTCATTCTAGGGTTTACAGAAAAATGATAAAATACGGGCTTTGGTTCGTAATTTTAAAATTCGTGGACGCTAGTGTTACACCACATAGACACATTTTGAACAGAATCTATATTTATGTAATATTATGCATTTTCCTTACCAATATTCAGGAGTCAAGTTTTCTTCTTAATGTTCAGAAGCTCCATTTCCTTTCCAAGATCTAATTGTCGCCTTCTTTTCTAATATTCAGGTGTTGTAATGTCTTTCCAAAATCTGATTGTAACCTTCCTTTCTAATTTCCAAGTTTGTAATATCTTCCCAAGATCCAAGTGTTGCCTTCCTTCCTCATATCTAGCTGTCACATTGTCTTCTCCATGTCGAACTGTTCCAAGTTCCTTCTTATTGTTCAGAAGCTCCATTTCCTTTCCAAGATCTAATTGTCGCCTTCTTTTCGAATATCCAGGTGTTGTAATATCTTTCCAAAATCTGATTGTAACCTTCCTTTCTAATTTCCAAGTCTGTAATATCTTCCCAAGATCCAAGTGTTGCCTTCCTTCCTCATATTTAGCTGTCACATTTTCTTCTCCATGTCCAACTTTTAAGTTCCTTCTTAATGTTTAGATGCCCCATTTCCTTTCCAAGATCTAATTCTCGTCTTCCTTTCTGATGTCCAGATGTTACATTATCTTCCCAAGACCCAAATGTCACATTGCTACCTGATTTCCAGGTGCCACATATCTCAATAGGTATATGTCTAATTTTATTCGATGTTTCCAGTTGTCACATTTCCTTCCCAAGATTTAATTGTCGCCTTTCTTCCCAATATCCAGGTACCCCATGTCCTTTCTATTACCTAGTAATGCGAACTGCAGTCTTCTCCACACAAGTAGCTGAACAAGTGTGAGGGTTGTTCTTCCGGTAAACACTTCTCCACCTTCTGAGAGCATCCATGTTTGTCAGGAAGCAATCAGTAGTTGGGTTAGGTGTATTTGAAGATAGCTTGGCTCTTGAAGTCTTCTCATTTATAAGTTCTTTTAGCTTTTGTCTCAGGCAATATGAAGATAGTTTCTAGATTAAAAATCCAAATTACAGTACACACTTTTTTTTATCTTTAAAACAATTGAATAAATGCTATAATACTTTTTATTTAAGCATTGCTACATTTTCTTGTAATTTATAAAAATTAAAGTTGTGAAACAATAGTAACAGGTTAAATAGAACCACTAATAAATACATTATAACTTCTGTCTATATATATAGAAAAATAAATTGGCAATATCCTCTATTTTGAATAAAATTACATTAATAGCCAAGTCTTACCCAGGGTCTATCGACAGTTGAGGGTTTAAAAAATTTATTTTTGTTACAAGATGTGTGGAAAGGTTTGCATGAGATTATGGGCAAGGACTTTTGCTTTTTCATCAACAGAAAAGAGAATGAGAAACTGGTTTTATAAATTATAGAGCTAGAGTATGAAAATACANACAGAATAAAAATCTAACTGTCCCTTTGCACAGTTTTAAATTGAGTTTTATTCTGTTCCCTTGCACTAAAAATTAAAGATTAAATACCACAAAGAAAATATGTAAGATATTAAGATTTTAGTTATAGTCTCCTTCCCACACTCCGATCGATTTAAGCGAATAACAAACTCACCCAAGGATTTGCAAAGCTTACATGACGAATTCACTTTCATTATTTAAAAAAAATTGTAGACGCATATAAGAACACACACATATATATAAATTTTAACGGACCATATTTTTAGCTCCTTCAGTGTTAGATCAGTGAATATCTGTTGAAATTCTAATTTTTTAAAAATATCCTGCCAGGTCACCTATGGAATGGGAAATCTTATTATGTTAAATCGAAAAATGAAGCAGAATCGAATACCAACATTTTTTATGACTTTATGGTGTGTGTGTGTTTTACGTTTTTTCTCATAAATACTACTTCAAATATCTACCTTTGCTGCGTTGTTTTTTTCCAGTTTGTAAGATGTAATTAATTCTCAACGATCATCTAAAACCGTGACGAATATGCTAAGTTCGTGGCGTTTTTTTTTCAAATTAGCTGATGAGAAATTTAAACATATAGTATGCCTGTGTTTTCGGGGCATGTATTTTGACTCATAGAAAATTTCCTTAGAGTCTTTCATAAGTAAAAGATCTAATTATTTAGCTAAGAATTATTTCTTAACTCAAATTCCAACCTCAGACCCTTGTTTGAAATAGATAAAGATAAACTTATAATTGTTTGCCTCACAGAATATGTGATAGCACGGAAATTTAATTTCAATTTGACATTTTTTAATAATAAGTTATATTATTTATGATAATTCTGCCATTTGAGCTTTTTTTTCCTGAGAGTAAATTGTGCCTACGATATTCTACTTTTTTCTTTTATTTGGTTCATATTCAGGTTGTCCTCTCAGCAGCATGGCAATCCTAAACATGATCTGTGGGGATAAGTTACAAATATAAAAGAATAAAATCTAAAATAAATAAAAGAGAAGATAACCCTCCATGTGGATCAGTGGTTTGGAAAATGCACATGATATTTTGGATGACAATCGTTGTTGAAAGTGAACCTAAAGATGAGTTAAATAAAATAAATAAAGGCTCAAAACATCGAATAACATAGGAAAAATATGCTAAAAGGAAGAAATAAAGGCCAAAAAGCAGAATCATTATAAATATACTTGTGACTCTTCCAATTCCCTCTATCACATAAGCCATTTAATTATTTATTAGGATTTATTTATTCCTAAATTTCTGATGATATACTATAATTATGTCATGCGTTCCTTGACATACAGCTCTGACTTTGCTTTTTTCTAAGATTAACTTCTATATAAGACGGGAATTTAAAACTAGATTATGATGTTAATTTATGTAACACAGAAATATTTATCTATATAGAATTCTTCCATTATATCCATGGAAAGAATTTTTTTGCCTTTATTGTGAACATAAAGGCCATCCCAAAATTAACGCTAGATTGAATTAAATAGAAAATACGAATTTTGGCCTTTTTATTATTATTTTTTAATTGAATCATAAAGTACATAGGATAGGCATAATTGTGGATGAATTTTGTTGATGCATCGTTGAATCTCCTCCTTTAATGTACGGGTGGTTTTGGGCTTGTTGACATAGACCTGCGATTTCAAACAACCCCATAAAAAGAAATCAAATTGTTTAAAATTGCGCGATCTAGGGGTTGGCCCTATTAGTTCAGAATTAGTTGTGATCACTAAAACGAGAGAGTACACGACCTGTAAATGTCTCATGCAGTAATTGTATTGTTTCAAGGGCTGTGTGGCAACACATTTGCCCCATGAATTATTCCATAAATAACCCTATACTAAGTACTTTATTATTCAATAAAATAATAACAATAAAAGGAGTAAAAACTATGTTTTCTATTTAATTTAAATCTTGCGTTAATTTTTTAAATCCTATATTTTGAAAAAAAATTAACATATTTTCAGTTTCAACAACCTGTACATAATAATATTTTATATATGTCTTTACACATTTCAATGCTTTAATCATTAAAAAAAAAAGAAAGAAGTTGATTATTAACGGAAGACTGGGTAGATAGGGAAGAGGAAAAACAAAGGGTTGGTTCAAGTGCCTGGAAAATTAAACCTTGTTTTTCTCTCTGGTTTTTCTAACATATTCATTCGCAATGTAGAATCAGCTGGTAGAATCAAATTTTTGAGGGAATTCTAATAGGATTTTTCATGTCAGATTTTTGAAAATCTTTTCGTTTTTTTTTTCTAACGTAGAAGAAAAAAGTACCGTAGCACGGATGCTGCATACATTTAGCAGACTTATGTAGAGCTTTACTTTCTAAGCCGGAGAGAGAATGAGTGTAAAAGAGAGATAACCAAGCTTGGCTTTAACCTGACCCGGAAGGATTAGTGGGGTAGCCAACGAGGTTACACACGTAAAAATCTCCCTTATTCAGTGTTTAAATTAAATATTAAATTCAGCGTTTAAATTAAAAAAAAAATATATCTGACATACTGGAGCAACGTAAACAATCAAATATTCCCGGTTTCTTTAAATGATGGGCGTATAGTGAAAATAATAATATAGTAATTAGGGAATATTACCTTAAACCCGGGAGAAGGCAAGATCCCTGAGAACCTTCCTATCCTAGACAGTGCTCAACAATCAATCATACAACTTAAATATTTTTTAATATGCATTTATCATGGACATATTAAACAATANTGAATACAGACAGTGACAGTGAACACATGTATTCGGCCACGAGGATGGATAATGTCCGAAAGCGCTCGCCAACAGAAGATGGTTTGCAGAAATCAATGAAGACGGATTACAGAAGGTATGATAGTTCTATATTCATTGGTAGTTATGGTGGCGAAAGATTCTCATTTTAATCTGCATATATACAGTTTTTTATAGACTTTTACAGACGAGGCTGTAGCATTATATACGAAAGTAATAGTGCGAAATTAAATAAAGGTAAAATTATAGTTTTTTATCTGTATTCATCAGTTGTCTGAACCTTAATCAACTGAAGATATCTTGATTATAAATTTAGATAATCCATTCCATGTCCCTTATCTGATTTCATCCGAAAATGAATTCTATCGACAGTTTTCAATAAGAATCCTAAAGAAAGAATTAGGTTTTTGTATTTTAAAATAAATGTTTCTACCAAAAACTCGAAATTTCATTCTTAAATAACTTTCTTTCTGAGGATGGAAGGTGACCAATGATACCACACTTAATATGGGGTTTGTATGACACTATATGACAAATATAAATGTGCACAAAATATAATACGAATAAATTCGCTAATTATGTTGGATATTTTCTCTAATAATTATCTCGTTTTTCTACTGAGAAATACAAGCCTGGATAAGCTGAGAGCAATAATTCTAAACTCAAATTTGTTTATTGATAAAGCATATAATTATTCTATAAGTATTTCTATTTCGAGATAGAAAGTTCAAATACAAATATTCGCTAAGCTCACACAACTATTTTTTTAATGGTTACTAGCATTACTTTTTAAATGTAATACTAGCAACCATATAACTAACATAACATAATAGGGAAAAAATGGCGCGCCCATCAAGCTCCTATTTATTATTTGAGCGATTATTAACATGAAAGTATAAACTATTATGTATTTATTCGTACAACTTTATATATTGAATAAAAGTTGAACTGCCCGAAAAGTTATAGTAAGAATACTGCAGTAAATCTGACAGGCTTGTTAGTGGGACTTAGAACGCTGGTAAACTCAGCTTAGGCAAAGGTTCAAACCCTTTAGACCGTCTTTTATCAGCGCTCTTGTGTGACAAATGCTTTTGAATATGATTAAATATGGATACTAGTACAATTATAAGTACTAGTATTTATATTTAAATAAGTATAAGTTATTTACACCCATATTTGTAATATCACTTTTCTCTGTTGGCTAAGTTAAAGACATAAACTTATAGAAAATATAAGTTATTAAGTTTCAAGCTTGAAATAAAAAATCTCTGTTTTAATTACAATAATCTTACGTGATATTCACTAATAACTTATCAAACAATGATGAGAAAAATTTATAATAGTCAGTAATGGCTATTATTTTTCTATTAAAGGAAACTGGCTAAGTTATTTTCTGTTTGTGAGCGCGTATGTTTTTTTTTTTTCTCCAGTATTTCAATTAAAAGTCTGTATATTGAATTATGTATGCTTCGTGCTAACAAGAAACACATAAATAAAAGACCTAAACGAACAATAAAAGCAATTTCTGAACATTATAATATTATTAATAGGCTAATATTTGAGTTACTAATTATAAGCCAATTTTAGAACCATATATATATATATATTGTNNNNTCCTTATAACTGCTTCTATAAATTTTAAAATTTTATAAATTTATAAAACCGTCCACAAACAGGCCATATAGACCCAGAGGAGAAATACATGTTAAGATGTTAAGTATCCATTTATTATTTATCCAGGGTACACTAGAAAATGTATGCGGTCAGCAATCCATTTGTTCAGCTGATTTTTTCCCATTAAATAAAGAAAAGGGCTGGATATTCCATAGGAGCATACCAGTAGTTCTCAGGGTCATTAGAAAAAGAAGCACAGAAAGAAAATACCAACATAGGATACGAACAAATCTCTGTACACAGTGAGAAATCAACCTAGGACCTAGGCTCAAAATTCTAATAGCTTGACTACCAAAACCACCGTGCATCACCACTTAAAATCATTAGAAACATATAGCCGGGTAAAATTATCTACTATTTTGTTTAAAGTTTGTCAAAGTCTAAGAAGTGTAGAGCAATCATGAAAGAAATCGTAAAACTGTTTTCTTAGAATATTGTTAAAGACTAGAGAAGTAGATGACGTGAGGACCAGATCTGTACGGGAAGGGGCCAATTGAAGGGTGCCAGATGCTTCCTTGCTTTTGAAGATGGGAAGTATTAATACTAAAAAAGCCTTATAAAACCTATTAGGCCTGCCTCGGCCTTTCCCTAAAGTTATAAAAGTACCTCGCCAGCGGTCCCTGAAATTAGTCTCAGCCAGTGTCAGTTTTCATGACAGATAGCGTGTCTCAGATCTTTCGGCTGGTCGTAGCTTTAGCAGTGCCAGAAGCAGTGATAAGAGATAAGTGACAGTAATTATCAAGTATTCTGAGGCCTCTTTGTAATTAAGCACATTTGATTCATTTGAATATTTTTTTAATAAGTTGGAAGTAATTTATATTTTTATCAATTTATTTTACTTCTAACATTTCACAAGAAATTTAGTTTCCATTTTGGTAACTGAGGAATATTACGTTTTTTATTTTAAAAGAGGTAGAATATATATCAGAAAAAAATAAACAAAACTTTCATTATACCTATAAGTGGAGCTAAACTAATTCTATGCATCGCATTTGGTTCAGAAACATAATCAAAATTAGATTTTAAGACTAAATGAATGCTCAGAAGTTTTAAATTTATTTTAATAAGATGTTTCCTTGCTTTGCGGCTTTAATCCAATTTTCTTAATTTGTTAGAAATTTGCAGTAGTTTTATTTTATATCAATTTAATGAATTTTACATAACAGAAAGTATGTCTTATAAAACTGCCTTATATACCTGTAAGAAGTGCTGAAATCTCTGTTGGTCGTCTTAAATTCAGAATTTGATAATAATTCTTACAATACAATTCAAAAACTAAATATAAAATCTTATGCATTGTAGGTATGTGTAGATAGCACTTTTAGAACAGTTGGTATATCTTATTAAATACTTTTTAGCAGCTGTTAAGCTAATCAGTGGCTTTCAGATTCCTCATCAACTTAAAAACAGTCTATAGCTACTTTTCAAATAAAAATTTTGTTATTCTATTTTTTCCTACGTATAATATCCCAAGTCAAATAAATATTTGTTTATTTTTTTTTTTTTTATTTTGATATGATTTAATTTATCTTTTTTCAGTAATAGGTTTATTGTTTGCTAAATTTTATTTCAATTTTCACTATAGATTAATGAATTTAAAAGATTCTCTGTATGGAAATTTTTTTAAATTTTATTTTGGGGAACTAAAGTTAGCCTGGCACAACACTGATATCAATTCTTTATATCCGTATCATTTTGGTGCTTTGAGTCTGAAAATAAACTCCTCTTTCAATAATGTTTGTGTATGCGCATATATATGTTTATATATATTCTATTATGTCTCCTTTCGTGTCAGTATTTGTAAGTAAATGTGTGTGTATGAAATTTAAGCTCACAGACTGATGTGTGTTCATACATCTGCACTGATTATTTATCCCGTCTCTGAGCTTATATTTCATTTAACTCACTGTTATTATAGTAGTCTCAAATAAATTTTCTATAATAATAGGAAATTACAATAAAATGTTAAAGAGTCAAAGTAGGGGAAGGAAAATTTAATAGGATTTTAAATAAAAGTAAAGTCTGTAACACTGGAGCTGCATAAACTAAGAAAAGTTCCCATATTTTATTTAACTGAGCTTAGATAAGAGAGAATGACTCTAATTTTATTTTAAAAGCCGAAGAGGGTTATGAACTAAAAAGGAGTCAAAATCAACAAGGCCTGGCTAATAACTATCTGGGGGGAAAAGGGGGGGGGGGCAAATATTAATTCTTTAGTAGCAGTAGATAACTTAAATGCGAGAGGAGGTCAAAAAGTGTTCGACCTACCTATGAAGGAGGGGATTAAAATAAAGGACTTGCACCTTATCATGTTTATCTAAACAGTAGTTATATTGATACAAATTTACATAATCCCACCATTTATTGTCTAGTAATTTTAATATCATCATTAATGCCATAGCATTGTATTTTAAAAAAATAGTAGGTCCACCCTTTCTTGGAACTTAATTCTTAAATATTGTTTTTAAAATTTATATTTTTGATAAAAATGTTATTAAACTTAAATGATGAAATTGTAGTTTATATTTGAAGTTTTCCTAATGGTTCCTTGTTACAACTTAAATTAAATAAATCAGTTCCTGTGAACTAGCAAATTTAATTGAATTAGATTGGGGTTTTAAATTAAACGTGATAAAGAGGAGCAAAATAATATCAAATTTCATAATTGATTTATATTACTAAAATAATTGTTAAGAAAAATATATATGTTATAATTCTGTTAATTATCAGTATCATACCTCGTTAAGTGTGAAGGCTAACATAAAAGCCAACCATCGAGTAAAACATTTTTTAAACTTAAGTGACAACAATTTTTTATAAAGCCCAACATAACTTGAAGCTTGACTTTAAAATGAGTAATAAAATAAATTTACAATAAACCATAAGATTTCGTTGACCCAAAGTGAGCTTCTTTTTTTTTAACTTGATGGGTGCCATTAACTTATATTTAAAAATCATCATGAAATATATTATCTTTCTTATTCAAAATTTGGAAACACTTGGAATGGTGTATTCATAAAATGGAAAGCTAAAATATAAGTTATTATTGACCTACATTGCTGTGGTATTCATTTAAACACAGTTTATGAACGTTTATAAATACTAATTAAATTTATGTATCATGCTATTAGAAATTGATTTTTGTTTTATCAGAATTTTTATTGAGTGATGGATATTTCAGATTTGATTTTATTTTTATTAAAGGCTTTTTGTGTCTGCTTAAAACCTAAGATTATATTTAGATATTTGATTCATCTGTCTTTAATGAAAGGTGTTCGTGCAATTACTTTCTTCAATGAAATATCTGTATAAAAGTAGACAGAAAGGTCACATTTGGACTTTATTCAGTACACTATCTATAGAAATGGAATGAACTGAGTATGGACTCCATCATCCTCATATTTAGGTTTTATATATACACACACTCCCACACACACACACACATATATATACACACACACACACACACATATATATATATATGTATATA
>KZ807465.1:9489-28815 GCA_000696205.2 Oncopeltus fasciatus
TTCTTTCTTTCTTTTATTTTATTTTTATTATTTTTATACATGTACATTTTTTTAAGTCATCAAATTACAAGATGTTATATAACAGAATGTAATTATTAAAGATTTATTAAAAAAAAAAAAAAATAAGTGTTGGCCTCTTTTTCAACAACTCAGGAACATGAAGGAAGAAACTATAGGTTGCCATCCCGTTCTAAACATCCGTGGCTCAGGACAAGCTGTTATTTATCGATAAAAGCTTGCCCTGAGCGGGATTTAGACCCGCAGCGCTAGGATTGCGAGTCCCAAACGGATCCCATGAGCTAACCTTGCACCCAAAATACATTTTTTAAACTTAAAGCAATTCCAATCGCCGGTCTATTCCATACAATTAGATAAGTGTAAGTCAAACGGTTGTTTTCCGATCTGGTTGAAATATTCTTCTTAACGTTTTGTTGTATCGGATAATGGTTTACATGTTCAATAAAAACTAAGTTGACTTATCTTATTGAATAGAAACACCATTTTATTCAATAAGTAACGGTGATTTTAGTTTCTTTCCACGTATTTTTATATTAGTATAGTACTCATATGGGTAGACCAAAGTTTTATAATTAAAGAAAAATGTAAATAAAAGTGCTAATAAATGAAAAGTTTAAATTGAATGTTGTTTTTATATGTGTCTATTCATAATCATAAATTATATTTACAGCTTATACTTACAAATACGTCATGAAACAATGCAGTGACAAATATAATAACTATAAATTTAAGGTGACAAGTCGTTGTAAAATCGTTGTATACATAAGTAAAATGCTGATTGTACTTAGGCTTCAAAGGTTTAAATTTTTTTTAAACATCCTTACCCAATGATTATTGAATAAGCCCCAAGTATATTTAGTTATTAATTATGAAGTATTAGTGTTCTTTACTCCTATTTCTTTTAACATTTTTTCTCTCTCTATCCTTTTATTTTACTTTGTTTTCTTGTATTATAAGGTATAATAGAGAAAATATTTAGTTACTTGTGTGTTTGTGTGTGTGTGTATATATATGTATAAAAAATACTAAGGACAATTATGTATTATAATTTGTAGAATAGACATTTCTCATAACTGTTAGGGCGTAATAACCTAGATGTTTATCGCCTAAACAAAAAAGCATATCTATCTATCTAGAGTACTCCTATTTGTAAGACCTTAATGATGATTAAATGACCTTAACAATTTCTCCTGGATTCCATGATGACCGTGTGCATTTTACATGGAGCTCTTTGGTACACTACTTCCTGACTATCATTCAACTCAGGTGACACTTAGGTATTTATATTGTATAACATCAAACTATTGATCTGTCTCCTCAGATTCATCCAAAGGAACTCTTTGACTGTCTGAAGATGGTGTGCTAAGGGTTTTAAGCCCTGAAGTTGCAGGTAGATCAGAGGCTGTAGAATGGTTCAATTTTATTATATATAAATAAGGTCTAAGCCTAGAACTAAAAGCTTTTTGTTGAGTTATTTTACGGTTTGTACCACCCATTCGGCTTGTTTATTAGATAGCTGAAACCTTTTGCTTTCTTTCTACGTATTTTTCGTCGATAATGAGAATAATGTGTTTTTTTCCAGAACGGACTTCCGACAGTTTTAGGGAACTGATATCTCTGAACCCTTCAGAATCAGTCTATCACGGTTCATGCTTTGTGAGTTGAGACTATTACGAATGTCCAGAAAGGCAGTAGTGATAGACTGTTAACTAGCTGTAAGCATTTGTATTTGTAAATAAATTATAGATGTTGCTTTTGTAGAAGTAGTTATTTTATTTATCCGTAGACCGTAAAAGTACTTCTGTGAAATCTGAGCTTATACCTTATCAGGACAGTCCGTTCCAATTTATTTTTAAGTTCAATAAATTCTTAATCTCCAATGCTTTCTTATCAAAATTGAGACCACTATTTAGAACTGCATTCACAAAATTTTCAAGGTTCCGTTAGAATNTAGTTGTCTTATTCAATTCCCTCTACACTAGCAAGAGTCTAACCCACGAGAAAGGCGAGAACTTCGTCTTGTACTCAAAGGAGCTGACATTGTCATACATTTTGTCGACTCTCGTCATTTACTTTATTTAATTTTTTTTTTTATAAATATTTAATTTGGTTGTGGTATTTTATCCCACGTAAATTTTAAACAATTAATGAGAGGGAATAGAATAAGTTTCCGTTCAACCACTTGATGCCATGAAAGGAGGGGCTATCTAGAGTAAACTTTCCTATTCTAAAAACCCAGGTTGGCATGAAGATCAAAGAGATACTCTCGGCTATCTTGCATTTTAAATTTTCGAATACATGAGATTTTCTTCCCTCTTGACTCTCACAAAAATCGCTGGTCATTATTTCAGCCCATAAGGAAAATAGCTAAAAACCAATTATTATGGAAAAATTAGACTATAGATTAATGCAATAATTAGCCTGTTACTTTATTCTTTTACGGTCTTACTTCATTCCGATTGATTTTTTTATTGTTTGTTATAATGGAAATTCTGAACGTTTCTCTAATCAAATATTATTTAAGAATGAAATTATGAACTTTCCCCTCACCCTCCTTCTTGTTTAATATAGATTTATCAAATTCAGTTTTTAATTTTTAGTCGGTCTAGAGACAATAATTCCCCTCTTTGTTCTTTTCGACTTGATACCCACCGTAATATGAACTAAAATGACCTAACAAGTCGACTAAAACTTGTGTTTAATGAAACAAGGGAAATCTGCTTATTTTGTGTAAATCCTGCATTATGGCTTTTAATTATTTATTCAAATTTAGCAGAATTCTTGCCATCATATTATATTATATACATACATGTACATATAAATCATATGCCATCAGTGGCTTTAAGAGACCTATGTAACGTTGCAAATGTGTGTCTGTGTGTGTCTGACCTATGTAAATGAATGAGCTTGTTTGTTTGATAGCCGCCAGCGCTAGCCACCCCAAAGGAGTTGACGGAGGTCCAAGGGAATGGGATATTTGGGCTTAGGAGTGCACCCCTTAGTGCCCGGTGAAATGCTAATATTGACGATTCTGTTCGCTGACTGACCCAGCCACCCGGTCCCGCTAATGGCTATCTAGTCGCTTTACTAAATTCATGCACCCTCGAGTGGGAATATTTAACATTCTCGGTTGTTTTCCTCTCGGGATGGCTGTTGGAACATCACCCCATTATTGCTAGCTCCTCGGGTAAAATCGCCCGCCAAAAGTGGGGCATTGTTTAAATCACAATAGCGCTCATGAGTTCAACCCGCTAGATGCTTTCGAATGGGCAAGTGTTACTTCCTCCGTACTAAAACCCATACATTCTGAATAATTCTTAAAGAAAACTCTAATCTTGTTTCCTGTTAAGAATAATTCATCTTAGATAAACTTTATCATACTTTTAAAATTCGCACAACTAAAGAAGTGCAAACTCTTGCCGAGACCAAATTCAGGTACCACCGGTAGAGAAGAATGATGGAAGATATTCCTGTACAGTTTAATGTCAATAATAAAACTGGCGCATGGCATTATTTCTGTAAAAGAATAAATTTCTTTTATGTTATAAAACATATAGCATTATTCTTTACTTGTATTTTTCATGAAATAATCCAAATTTATCTTTCCACCTCAAAAACGAATTTGTTGGATTAACACTATTAAAAAATTTAGCCTTGTTCCCTATTTATATCTCTTAAGTTTAAAATTTAAGGTCTTCATCAACAAGAAATATACTTTATACAGCTTTTTCTTAAAAGTATTTTATTGTCCTTATACTGCTTAATAATTTGGTCTTAACAAAGTAATACCCTCCTATTCTTATAACAAAGTTATACTCTCCTATATCTGAAGTGAATTCACTAGTACTATGATGAATAATTAAACATTGACTAAATATTGTTAATAATTTTTATCATATTTCATTCATTAATATTATATTCTTTAAAAATTTTTAGGAAAATTATTTTTCTGTTTTTATTTTTAAAATTTTGTGTGCTAAAAATTCCTATCACTCCAATACAAAAGATTGTACAATTGTATTTTACAAATTAACAAATGTCTTATTTCAATGTGTACAAACTTTCTAGAACACATTGATTAATATAAATGTGTGCATATATATTATATAATTTATTTTATTTTTATGCTGTTTTGTAAATCAAAGTGTGAGAACAATCAGCAAATTTTCAGAGGATTTTTTTTTTTTTTTTTAATGGAGCTTCAATAAAAGACAACACAGGAATGAATATTAAAAATTTTGAAACAAGTACAAAATTATTAATATATATTGGATATTTAAATCAATATTTCGTTGCTCACTTATTTTTAAACTTCCAACTTATTTCGTTAAAGAAAATTAAAGTTTGTTTTATCTGGTTTCTGCCAAGAAAATAGAACTATTTACCTTGGATCTACAATAAGATTTTTTTTTTAATTCTTCCCTGCTCCTACACAGGAGAAGGGGTCCTTAAAAATTTGTATATATTGACAAACAGCCATTTTAAAAATAAGTAATCTAAATTCAGCATTTATTCTTTTATCATAAGATTTAATCTTATCTTGGTGGTGGTGACGAGGGGAACCTTTTTTAATATTAATTTTATGTAAAAATATATAGGACATAATGTGGAATTTAAAACATTTGTGTCTTGTGAGAGTTTCATTAAAATTGTTATTAAGGAATACCAGCTGAATTTAGGAAAGGAGAAGAAATGTCTTCAGGAAAACCTAACTGGTGCATCAATAGTATCTTAATTTTTGTTAGTTAATGTAAAATATTCATAGGACTTAATAGTTATAAAATGCAATTTTCTGAATTTTATGTTTAATTAGATATTTAATAAGATTGTAAAAGGCTTGATTTCTTGAGTCCGGTCAATTTTGAGTCCTCCTTTGCTAACTTGATTTTCCCTTTTCTTCATGTTCTTTGTGGGGGTATATAAATCTTATATCTTATTTATATTCATTTTTATATGATTTTTTTTTAAAGCTTTTGTTTATTTTATGCTGTCATGAATTATAAATTTGTTTCCCTGGTGATCTACTAATGTTATTTGTTAAGAAATATACTAACTAACGTTAAGGTATTATTTAATAGTTCAATCTAAGCAAGTGCGGTTATGTCTGATGGTAAAATAAAATTGCGTTCAGTAGACTTGTGATCTTCCGTTCCTCTAGTTTTTATACATTGTTGATCTGTATTGTGTAGGATTCTGCTGGTGGATAGTTGATTGAATGATGTATCACACTCAACTACATGCTCATGTAATCATGGGCTCGAAAGATCTAATAAGCTAGTGATAGGTCTGAAGAATTGTGGTTGGAATTTCAGGACTAGGGGATCATAACACATTAAAATAGGGGCGCACGATTGCGTTTTCTCTTTTGGGACGTCATTCATTCGCATCAGTCTGTAACACACATATCAGTGTGTTGTAAATTTAGTTGTTGAGCCGAATGTTGAACTTGTGATGTAAGCGGCCCCTGAGGTACAAGTTTCTCGAGGCACTTAGAAAGGGGAGGTAGAAATAATTCTATGTGCACTCAACGATTTCCTTCCTCCATCCCTAGTCCTACTTCCACCCCAACAACTCCTCAAAGTTTCAGTTTCCCTGAGGTGGTATAACACCTGCGACAAACACTGTACTAAGACAAACTTTACTTTAGATTTACATATATCTATGCATAGAAGTAGAGAGAGCGAGATAGAGCACACATCTGGATATTACATGGGAAATTACGAAAAACAAACCAGACTTAATCTTATAGAAACTTAATGAAAGTATACTTACTTCTAACTTCTTCTAAAAAAAAAAACTCAACTCCATTCTGGTAAATCATATGAATAAACTACCAAACTTTTACCTTTTCTCCAAGAAGGTTTAAATTAAAGTATTTGAAATAAATATATTGCATAAGCTAACTTGATAAAAACATGACTAAGTTATTTATTCTCTTGAGAAAACAATATCTAATTTAACAGAACGGAATAAGTTTATTTGGAGATAAATAGCTTTTTGAGGAGAGATTAGGCAAGAGTAACCTTCTTGGGAACTGAAGAATTAATACTAATTTGTAAACCAATTTTTTTTCGTCAGCGTTTTGGCCTAAATTTCAGGTATTCATCCTGGGCAAATGTGGTGAATCATGGTTTAGTAACCGTGGAGCAGGAAACTCTCTCTCCCCATCACTCCATTTGCTCTGATAAAGGCCTGAAATTTAGGCCGAAAGATAGGCCCATAGTGTAGTGTTCAGTGTACATTGTTAGTTATAGCCGTATCGCTTATGATCCCACTTGACTAAGACTATGAATATAGTCAAAGTAGATTAGGGCTGGCTAGCATAGCATTCGGTATGATCAACTCCCTCCTGAAAGCACTTGCACAGATATAATGGAGTAAACCTCTACAGAAAATCACGTATCCTTTAAGAGGGGTTCGAGAGTAATACCAATCAACCTTTTTTCTGGAAAATTACCTGATCGCGTAACCAAAGTGTGCATGAGTGTAGGCTTACGAACACTTCTATGCCTTTGAAGTAGTCCATCTTCGGAGGTCTGACTGGCCAAGCGCACATAAAAGAAGCGAGGGTCGTAAAGCCAATATATATGTTTGCACTAGCACCCCTATCAAAGACAATCCCTGCATATGACAGTTGATATGTTCTCATTTGAATTCAGTGCAAGTTATTGTTGTTTTCTAAGCTGTACCTTAAATACTCACCTGGTCGCCATTATATTAGAATCTCCCAAAGGACATTTTTTGTTCAAGACCAGCAAATAATTACGTTATATATATATATATGTGTGTGGGGGGGGGAGAGTAACATTATAAAAAATATATCATAAATAAGGGAACAAAAACAGTAGTGCACATTTTTTTTCTCTCCCTTGTCCGAATGTGCATGACAATCTCTTTCCTTTGCAAAGAGTTGGCTAATAACGTGAAATGCCTGTGACATTTGCCCCTATATGAGTACTCCCATTTCTATTCCTTTCTTTTATATTTGTAAGCCAACGGTCTGCTTTTGTCGCTACCATGAAATGTAAATAATTATGTTGAATACCTCTCATACAATAGCTTTGTGGTTTTCTCTCATTGTTTATTTTCCTGCGCATTTACTGGCCTACAATGAGAAAAATAGTCAGCTATTATTACATAATTATTAACTGTTATTTTTATTGGGACTGGATCAATAGATTCAGCAAAACGGCCAGCCGAGAATCCTTGAACGTTACGCGGAGATTGCCTATGCTCTAACTCATTCAAACTATTACTTACTGAATGTAGACAGGTGCCACTGGAAAAAGTAATAGTTTACAAAAGAGCCTAATGATGTTTGTGACATCGGATAAGTATATTTAGTTGAGACATTTTTTATTGAACCCATGCGACTCTGTGTTATGAATTTGTGATATTCCCTGCACAATAGTTATCATCTAAATTGAATATATGTATGATAAATTAAAATATCATACAAATCTATCGCAATATAAGACGCATTGAAAAACAAAGAGGGGATACATATTTGTTTTTAAAACGATCACGGAATTGCAATTTATTCAAAATTTTATATTAGAAAAGTGCATTTCCAGACTGATGGTATGGTTTAAATTGATGTTTGGATAACCTAGTGCCTGTTGTGAGAAAATATTTACACATTGAGGGAGTAAAGTGAGGATGAAGGAATAATCCTGGCTTAAGAAACTTCTCTGCCAAGTATAATGCTGGGAAAGTTTGGACATTAATGTTCTGTGGATTTCAAAGCCAGCACGCGCTTAAAAAGATATCTCCATTTTTTTTTCTTTTCTCTTTCTTTTTTCTATATATATATACTTTTTTTTNTTTTTTTTGTTTAGAAAAGATATTCACTGATCTCTTTAACGAATTGTTTCTTCTTACAAATATGTTCATTTGGTGGATTGTAACAAAAGAGGGACGAATAATTCCAAGTTTTAGAATTGTCGGAACTAATTGCAAGTCGCATTTAGTCGCTTGGTGGGTTGGTGAAGTAGGGTTCGTGCAATCTGGCTATTTCTTCCTTATATGCCACTTAAGTTAAAATTAGTGAAACTTTGAAGGGTGGGAGCATTCGTAACTCAGTTAAATGTAAAAATTCAAGCTTGACTCACTCAGAAATTCAATCGTGACAATTTGGCTTAGAGAAACAATAATATTCCGTAAATCGTATTTTTTCGCTGACCATTATATTTGACTTTGTACCAAAGTATCAAAGGCCTGTTGTAAAAACATTTTTACTGGCTCAAAAAAAATATACACAAGAGATTTAAAAAGAACAATTCTTACAAAGCGGTAAATCAGGAGTGAAAAGTACTATTCTATCTGGCTTATTTGTTTTAAATCATCTTGTTTTAAACTTTAACCTGCCGGTTTTCGAGGATTTCAAGATTTTACTATCCATTTCCATGAAAATCTGTTGTATAGTTTAGTCGAGAAATAGTACAAAATGATAATTTGAACTTATACCATCTGTCAATGTTAGAGCACGCTCAGGTAGATGTAAGCCGGGTTCTGGATGTAACCGCATTCCTGTCGCCCTCGCAGATGTGACCCACGGTCTATGGAGCCGACTTCAATGTTTCCGGCGATGCTCAGCGTGTCACGGTCGGCACCAGCCCAGGGACGTATCTCGAGGGAAGGCTATTGGAGTCAGGATCTGGAGGGCTGGTGTGTGCGGTCTGTGGGGAAAGGCTAGCCCGGGGGCCAGGCCTGAGATAAACCTAACTATCCGGGCCTCGCCTAACGGGACCCCGTATACCTGGCTCTTCCACCAGCGGGCGGTAATGTCCTCTCTTCTCCACACTCTTCCCAGCATCCACACACGGTCCTCACTTTCACTACAAATTGTAGGAAAAGATGACTGGACATTTTACCCCAAGTCTACAAAGCTCTGACACCCTCCGAAACTTCAGCAAAGAGGGTGGTATGAAGAAATAAACCTTTACTCTAAGATGATTTTAGTTGGGTTCGGTCAAGGTAGATCCAAAATACACAAATTTAAAAAATGTATTTTTTGGATCTACCTTGACCGAACCCCAACTAAAATCATCTTAGAATAATATCTGCGGTCAACAAACTCTCCTTTTGAAATAAACCTTTATTTTAACAAACAGAATTTTAGTTGTAGAACAGTAAAATTTTCTTACTTTATACCCATCGGGAGTTGAAGCCGTTCTCTCCCTCATGTTAATGCCACTCACAGCCATTGAACAACATTGTAAGCAATTACAAAATGTATATTTACTAACAGGATATAACACTAATTTATAAAAAAATTTATAACCTATACTTTACTTTCTTTTAAAATATCGGTTAGACTTAAAGGTCAATTTCATAAGCCTTCTCTAAATGTAATTTATCCCTCTAAATTCATATTCAAAATTTTTTTCTTCGCCTTCCACGGGCAAAATAAAACCTTAAATTCTTCGAAAGTGCTCTTCAAAAACCCTAACAATTCGAAGTTATGGCTATAATAATTAGTTATAAATAGTCACTGCTTAATATTCAGTGGTTAGTATCACTTATCCATTGTCTCTTACATGATAAAGCATAGTTACTGAGAAACACGTTATATTTATTAAAAAGATTTAAGAGACCCAGTAAACCGTTGTGTACGGATTAAAATATTTGCAATTGGATTTTACCTTAATTACAAAGTCTTCGTCCATTCATATATGAATTATATATCAGGAATTGTCCTTTCTCTTGTAGGCATACTTTGAGTAATTCATTTGCGCGCCCTACATTCTGCTGTATAATTAGTATATTTTCAATTAGGTAATCAAGTTATCCACATTAGTACCCTCTGCTTCTTGTCTGCGTCTTTACCAAGATCCGAATTGACCATTCACCCGAAACGAATTCACAGTACCATGTAAGCATAAGACTCTTAAGCTGTACTTTCTTAAACAATCAAATTGATGCTGGAAATATACTAAGATTACGCTTGCTTGTATCCCTAAGTTTACTATAGTCATTAGCTCTTTACCGAATTTGTTGTTAGATCTTAGCCTCCCTTTCAACCACTTAGCGACGTGGAGGGAGGGGCTATCTACAGGTTAACACCTCAATTTAAACACCCATGGCTCAGGACAAGCTTATATATCTATTTATGTATAAAAGATTGTCCTGGGCGCTATTCGAATCCCCGCATCATCAGGATTGCCAGACCCGAACGGATACTTTGAGCTATCCTGGCGCCCATTTTCTCAATTTATCTTCAGATTTCGAACAGTCTCGGTTATCATTTTGGCTGTATTTTTTTTCGAATTTAGTGCAGTGCGCGTTACACACTGTAGTCTAATGACCCATATCCTTCCAATGTCTTCGTGATCAAAATCCCCCTCCCCGCCTAAAAATTTCCTAGTTTACGTAATGCTGGCAATGTAACTCGTTCTTACCATTTCTCTAGATATTATGTTAAATAAATTTGATGGATAAATGAAATTTTATTTTTTAGCTAATCCTTCCAAAAGGCAATAGCTCACTTTCCAGGGACCTTCCATCTTCCAAATCCTAAAAAATGAACTAAATATACATCTGATATTTTTTTAGTACGTATATCATGAAAAAAACTCTTATAAGACAGAAATAACCTAATTCATTTTTTTTTTTTAATACTTTCATTACAAGAAGGTAGATTTTTAAATACCATGGTATATACTACCATACTATGGTAGTAACCATACTATGGTTGTCGGGAATCAAACTATGTAGAAGATATTTTAGAAAATAGATAGATAAGAGGTATGTGTATCCACATACACCCTATTTCCTAAAGATAATCAAGGGGATGGGGTATAGGGGTGGGGATGGGCTTCTCTCCAGCGGCGCCCGGGGCGATCGGACCCTCCCCCTAATCCATGGGGGATGGGAAGGGGCTTCGGGGGAGTGGAATGGTTTATTCATTTCTCTAAGTATGCACGTAGAAGGGCGGCAGTAGCTGGGGATCGATATCAGCCCATGGTCCAATGACGGGTTAACCTTCCTTCCAGCTCTGAAGATGGTTCCTTCGAGGCGAGAGCATCTTCTTTCTTCAGCCTTGGAACAAGGATCTTCAAGTCTGACCCTGATTGTTTTTCTTAAAATTTTTCATAAATAGAGAGAAAAATTTGGTTCAAAATTGTATAACAGATGAATCACGCCCTCGAACACACACACCGCAAAACGTATTCGATCCCCTTCAGTTCTTAATATCCAACCAATATACATAAGCATTTTTCGAATCAATGTGTGATCTTGAACCCATTCAGATTGTTCGCTATGATGTGGACGGATTTACCCAAAACCCCGTCTAAACACTTAAAATATCGCCCTATTTGATGGATGGATCACATTGGTTTTCTAAATAAACACATTTCTTGACATTAAAAAATTGTAAAATTAGTGTTTGGCCTAAAACTGTCAAGAACGAGGGCTACCAGGGCTTTTTGTTTAGCCTTTAGTCACATTTTGTATTTCATTTTTAAGATTTTATTTGTATGATACGATTCAAAATTAAATAAATTTTATGCAGAATATGATGGGGCTGATAGGTGCAGAAAAATATTAGAAGATAAAATATGATTGTTGATTTTCAATTATTTAAGGATTTTATTTTATAGTTGAGATTGTTACTACAATCTTATGTTGATATCGAAATACCTATAAACCTTTATATTTATTATAAGATTTTATAATACTTAATTTTTGTGGTATTAACTATATAGTGGTAAATTTAATAAGATACGAGTATCGGACATAGCCGTATTTGGTACTTATAACCCAAATATATTTCTCCCTATGCTATATTTATTGGCTTAAATTGTCTTTAGCATATTTTATAAAGTAAATGGTGTGCTAAATAAGACTGATGAAAATTGGCAAAAATTGTCTACTTCGACAACAGGATAATTCTCGGACCACCCAGTTTACGCCACCCTTGATTTTTTTCCCCTCCTTTTATATTCTCTTTTTATCCAGAATGAATAATTTCGTTGAATAATCCAACACCTTGCTGTATAATCGTCTTGGTCTTCCAACTTCTTCAACGTTCCGAAGAGGGGGTTCTCTTATTGCAGCCTTTCACAGATGGTGCTTATTTAAATTTCGTTTCACATCATGGATAAAATATTTTGCATTCCTTTTTTTTTTTTTTTTTTTTAAATCTCCCGGGTTTTTATCGAATTCACTAGTACTGGTAACTGAATTCACTAGTGCTGGTAGCTGAATTCACTAATACCGGCAACTGAATTCACTGGTAGTTTTATATATAACTCTTTATTTTTAAAAAATTATTCTATACATTATAATTTTTGATGGGGTACATTGTTGTCCTTACTCGTCTATCCCGGGACGTAACCCGTCCTCAGAGAGGAGTCCAGGCGTCGGGGAGGGTGGTCGGGAAATTCACTGGTAGTGGTATTAATAATGTTCCAGCTTTATTTATTTTTTTTTTTTTCTAATTTTTTAATTTAGGAATGGAGCCCTTTCCCAAGTACTTGCTTAGAAAATTTACACTCATAAGCTTAGTGCGTGGAAACATGAACATGGAATTTTTCTGTAGAGGTTTTTATTCTATGAGCAATTTCTATTCGTGTAGTAGCTACAATTATTGCACATTGTGTACTTGAATGAGCCTGAGCTCATTCGGATTATAAAACCCTTTGGCTAACTACTCCTTTTTTCAACAATTTTCTCATAAAATTGCCTAAGGTGTTGATTGAAATCAGGCCAAATATTTGGTATAGATAAAGTGATTCAAAAATGATCGAAACTAATAATAAGTGACGAAACATCACGCCATGGTCAAAGCCATAAAGTCTATTGTTCTTTGAAGAATTTATGAAGATAATTGCTATTAATAGTGATTATTTTAATTAAAAAGAGCTATAAAAAACATTGCCAACTTGAAGAGGTAATGAAACAAAGTCTCTGTAAAATGGAATAAAATAGTTGCCAACCGATCTTAATGAGATTTACTACCCGCCATAAACGTCTATGTTTATATGTAAATAATTCTAGCCCTTGATGAAACTTGTTAAGATGTAACATTAAAAAGACAAGGTATTGATTATTTTCAAATGGAGAGTTTTTTTACTGTAGGTATTAAATGGTTTTGGGGTTCGGTAACAAATCTATCTACGATATAATTAAAGTCACGGACTCTTTAATAAGTATCTAAAAGTTACTTTTCAAAATCTAGCAAATTCATATTTACTAGAATTTTTTTTCAAAATCATATTTCACGAGAGTTTTTTCAGAAGTCATGAACATGGGATCCAGGTGACACGACGTCCCTTCATAATAGCCTGAAGATGACTTACAACGTAAGCTTACCAATTAAAATGTACACATTTCTTTAAATTGTATTTTTTAGATCCAGCTTGACCGAAGCCCAACAAAAAAAACATCTACTAATGAAATAGAAAACTGTTCATGTATGTGTACATGTTTCACTCTTTATTGGCTTCTCCCCCGAAACTTTTAGTTGAATAGGGATTTTACCTTGAGGGGATTGTCGGAATTCAACAAAACTATATTCAAAAAGATGTATGTGAATTCGTTGAGGGCTCCAACACCCGCATGAGTAATGATTTAGCCTAGAGAGGGTTCGTTGGATTTCAATTAAATGATATAAATAAGATGGATGCATTCACGTATACGTATTTCACTCGGTTGTGTGCTCCAACTCTCAGTTGGGAAGGGGATTTTGTTCGGAGAGAGTTTATGCTTTGTGTTATACAGATTATTTTAGAACAATTTAAACAATTAAAGCGAGGGAATAGAATCCACAATCTATCTGTCCCTAAAAAAATTTTACGTGGGATAATATACCACAACAAAATTAATATTTATAAATTTTAGAACAATATACATGTATGTGAAACTTGTTTAGCTCATTGAGAGTTTAACCCCCTTCTCTCTCCCTCAAATTCCCAGTTTGGGGAAGTACGTTGTTCGGAAGTTTTTGATGAGTAAAAAGATGCGTAAGTAAATTGATTAATTGAAGGGAGGTTTTGTGATGTTAGCGGGTCACCAGATTCCACGAGTATTACCAGTGGCAAAAACAGACAAGAGTAATGAAAGGGATTGGTGAACAAACAGGAGGGTTGTTTTGTATTTAAGGGGTCTGTAGAATTTGGGAGCAGGTACTCTTTAAGTTTTAAGGTATATTTGTGGCTTTTTTTTTTTTTTCAGTTTTATTTTTAATTAAGGAAGATGTTTAGTGAATGGAACTCCCATAAAAGAATTTGGCTTTTCAGAAAGGTGGCCAGAAACCTTTTAATCTGCATCAGATGTATAAAATTTAATTTTGTCTAAATAATTATAACAAGAAAATATTTAAGAATGGAAGTTATTATTAGTGCTACGAAAATGTTTATAGAGCATAAAGCTTATAAAATGTAATTTTCTAAAATTTAAATCTTTTTGCGTTTACAGCTACTAAGGTTAATTCCTTACATCCTACTTTCTTTTCCTGGACAGAATGTGAAATCAAATTAGTATCTGTTTACTACATCCACTTTTAATAAAATATAGAAAATTAGTTTAGTTTATTAAACTCCTGTGGTGATAATATGATCTAATTCGAATTTTCCTGAAATATTTACATTGTAAGCTATTCTGCTTATTTTCCCAATGTGTAAGCTGGAAATAGTAGTTCTTGAACGGTCTACAGGAAACACTGTATCTATCTAAAGGAAGAAGCTCTTGGAAGATAGCATTGTAATAAAAATAACATGCATTTTGGAAATAATCTAAAAGGTTATTATGAATACCAATGAATATAGAACTATCATACCTTCTATTATCCGTCTTCATTGGTTTCTGCAAACCATCTTCTGTTGGCGAGAGCTTCAATCAACTGTTGAATACAGCCAGTGACAGTGAACACATGTATTCGGCCACGAGGATGGACAATGTCCGAAAGCGCTCGCCAACAGAAGATGCTTTGCAGAAACCAATGAAGACGGATAATAGAAGGTATGATAACATGTATTTTTTTAGTTCATTGATGATTCAATGTTTTAATTTTGTATTTCAGATTGGCCGATGTGTATTATTTATTTTCTTCTTTCCCGCCTTTCGACCGTTGAGGTCAATAGCTCCAAATGATATGTTTTAAAATTTAAATTAAATAAAAGAGCGGGCACTTCAGGGTTCTTATTTTATTTATTTTTTCTTCCCTAGAAAGTTCTTAAATAATGATGTTTCAACTATTAGTGGCAATGGTGTGAAATAACTTGGAATGACAGTGATCTGGAAGCGCTAGTGGGGTCTCATTCAAGGAAGGTCCTACAGATTGCTCTCTGGGCGGTGGCTGCCGGCGGCATTGTTGCTGTGGCTTGTGAGCTCGTCCTTGGGCTTCCTTTCACAGGACTACCTACCCCTGGCCTAACCGCTGCCCCACCGCTCCCTTAGTCTAAATCCTTCTCCAGCGGCAATCCACCATCAATCCCAACGTTTTTAAAAGGGCTAACAATATAAAAATATGTATTAGCTTTTTTTTTTCTTTCCTCTAAGCCACCGGTGAACAACTACGATTTATTTTTATTACCTCGTAGGCGCTGGTAGGAGGCTATTCACTCCCATGGCATTCGGTAGAAACCCTGCCCCCAAATAAAACCTATTTATCTGTAAAAGACCCTCACTGATCTCTTCGAGGAGTACGGCACTCTGAATTCATTTTTATTAGGAAAAAATATGAATTATAGGGTTATTTCCACCAATGAATGTATAATTAATATACTCCGCGTCTTTATAGTAGGCGCATACGATATGAGAAAGGTACTAGTCTGTGTTCGGCCCGAGGATGGCAGATCACAGCCGAAAGCGCTCGCCATTAAGACGCGTAAGACAGCCAACGACTACGGATTCACTTAAGTATATTGAAATAAAATGAACCCTCCCTCCGGAGTTGGACTTCATTGACTAAGGTTCACTCTGATAGTGTTTTGCGCTAGAGATCTGAGATCAAAATCACCAATCCGAGTTAATTATTTTTTCTCAGATACTCATTTAAAAATTATTTGTTTATTATTAGATGATTTTAGTTGGGGTTAGATTAAGGTAGATCCAAAAAAATACAAATTTAAAAAAAAAAGAGTATTTTTTAAATATATTATCTGCCAACGTGTCGGCTGCCTATCATGAAGACGACTGAGAAATCTTAAGTCATGGTCAACTCAGGGACAGGACGTCCTCTCTCGTCTTTTAAAAAAATACACTTTTTTTAAAATTTGTATTTTTTTAGATCTACCTTGTCCGTACCCCAACTAAAATCATCTAATAATATTATCTACGGTCAAAAAACTCTCCATTTGAAAATTTTTTGTTTATTGTCACCAAGGTGATTTTGGTCGTACAAGTCACATAAATGTGAATTCATTTATTTAGTTTGTCTTTCAATTATATGTCATGATGGGAACGAAATATTGGTCTTGAAGGGATATAAATAATGCGTTTAATTCTGAAAATATATAACTTTAAAATATGTTGCATTTAACATAAAAATTTTGGCTCTACGATACTTAATTTCATTTAGAGTTCTAAGGAAAACTTTTCTTAGGCCCTTGATTCCTTTGAAGTGTTATTGAATTTGCAAGAAAACGCAATTTGTAACAGATCTTTTAAACTTAACGATATTCATTTGATTTTACATCTTGTTGAATTAGATTCCGTCCCACGCAAAATTGTATTTAGGAAATAACGGAGGAAAGAAATGAGTTCATTCTCAAATCAAATTCTATGCTATTTTTTATGCTTTTACGTTATTTATTTTTCAATTCTACAAACAAAATATTGAATCAATGAAATAAATAGGGAGTGGTCAGGCAGACAAAATAAATATGAACCCCTTTCATATGAGAAGAATATGTCCGTCAAGATCTGCGGTAGTATTGTGTGGTGGTACTTTTGTAGATTAAGTAGATTTACGATCAATAGATTCTAAGGAGATTTAGAAGGAAACCCAAGTCCAGATGGCATCAAGTAGCCTACTTTAATTAAAGATAGAGGCAGAAGAGCAAGTTTCGATATGAGTCCAGGGAAAGCGACAGAGGAGAATCGGATTTCGTTTAGGTATTTGACGATAAGGAAGTCAACAAGGACAGAAATACGGTTTGAATCACAAAGCCAATAGGACTTACCAGTAGAACAGGATAGCGAGATGGAATAACGAACGAGAGGAATGAAGGAAGTTGGTCATCCTTCAGGTAGTTGGTCGCTCTCGAGTAGGTGTATCGCGTTATACCAGAAAGAGAGGGAAGACTAAGATTGTTAAAT
Organism: Oncopeltus fasciatus; assembly: GCA_000696205.2. NCBI lineage: Eukaryota > Metazoa > Arthropoda > Insecta > Hemiptera > Lygaeidae > Oncopeltus > Oncopeltus fasciatus. Next base: position 26,773 of record KZ807465.1, read on the forward strand.
AATTCCTGAATCCGAATACAAATATCCTTCAAGCCATATTCAGGAATTATTTAACAATCTTAGTCTCCGAAGGTCAATACACTCGTGCGATGTAGAGTGGGGGAAAGAGGTAATTGAAGGGCTAGCTGTAGATTGCAGATAATCAGTAAGATAGGGCGGTAGGACATGGTGAGATAGTCAAGAGCAGACGAATATAGTTGATACTCCTTTGCTTCGGTCGAGATAATCAGTCCTCTCACTTGTATAACATTTATTAATTTTTTTTTTATTGTTATGATTTTGTAATAGGAGCTACTCCGTCTAGCTTCTGACTTTGAAGCGTTGTGTTAGTTCGTCATCTAGGTGCATTCCCAAGCAGGATGCAGTAAGTAAGACAAAGTGTTCATAGTGTGTTGTAGGAATTTTTCTTTTTTAGGATATTAATGCCTGTAACTAACGGATATATTGTAATTATGCTTTAAGTATATTTATAATAATGGGCAGCGTTATCCTAATCAGCTGATACCTGCGATAGTTAGAAATGGTTTCGTTTAATTTCTCTTGAAAGGTGTGCTTCGTACATGATTAGCAATGAAAAATTTAAGTGCCGATTGTTTACACACACTTGTACATTAACTCTCAGCTGATCGAGATGGCTGAATATGCACTCAAAGTTCTTAGCATTTAGACGATTTCCTGTGGGGAAATAAGATATTCAAGTTGTTCAAAAGGAGAGTTTGTTGACCGTAGATATAATTTTTAGATGATTTTAGTTGGGGTTCGGTCAAGGTAGATCCAAAAAAACACAAATTTTAAAAATGTATTTTTTTTGTATGGCAGATAATCCTTTATTAAAAAATACATTTTTTATATTAGTGTTTTTTTGGATCTACCTTGACCGAACCCCAACTAAAATCATCTAAGGATATTCAAGTTGGTATCATGAAGCAACTTTTGAATAACTTCAACACATCTTCTCCTATCCTATATTGGGGAAGCTCTAATTTCTGATCCATTTACCGTTGTATGAGTTCAGTAATAGCTGTAAATAGTTGATGGAGATGGAGACTAAGAGGAAGGCCAAAAATTTTGAGTCCTGATTATATTTGTTATTATTAGCGTTACGCAAAAAAGTTGTATAGAACAAAATAGGTGTAATATATAATTGTTTAACATATATGTTTTATTTCCGTCATAAAGAACGGAAAAAAAAATTTGTTTAATTATGAAATGCAGCTAATTCACAACGTAACATGACTACAAATATTTTAGTCAGAAACATGGAATGTTTAAATATATTTTTTAAGTTATGCTACCTTCCGAAACATTTAACATAGTTATGTACAAGATACACATTTAAAAAAAAAAATAACGTTGATTGTTAATTTTTTTATTGTAGTCTCTTTTTCTTTAAAGCATGTATAAAAATAAGTATCAAGTAAGAATTCAAAGCTTTTTTTATACATACTATGAAAAAACTTAAATTGTTACTAATACTGAACTTCTGAAATTCACTANCCTCTTATATGGGTAGCAATGAAATTCATGCCCCAAGGTAGTTATTCCAAAAACATTGACCTAGCGTATCTTTCACAATGGGTTATATGCCGTCATAGTTATGTACAAGATACACATTTAAAAAAAAAAATAACGTTGATTGTTAATTTTTTTATTGTAGTCTCTTTTTCTTTAAAGCATGTATAAAAATAAGTATCAAGTAAGAATTCAAAGCTTTTTTTATACATACTATGAAAAAACTTAAATTGTTACTAATACTGAACTTCTGAAATTCACTAAGCTGGCTCTGGGAAGAATAAAAGGGAACTATTTCCTGATGTGTTTCTAAGATCGTGTTATACCTGGCTTTTTTTTTATTACTAGGGTACGTACAGGAAATTAAGTGGTGAAAATCCACAACAAAACGTTGGAGAGCGGGTGGCGGGTAATGAAAAGCCAAGTGCGGCCATTTTGTTTGACAGGGCCGTCATTAGCGCTGAATGTAAATCCCTTGAGGAATTACTTGCAGCTCGCTTATCTCATATTCGTTTTATCTGCCTTCCTCGG
>KZ807465.1:43953-54350 GCA_000696205.2 Oncopeltus fasciatus
ATTTAAATAAATTATTTGTTGATGGGCAATGAAAAAAAAAAAACTATAAAAACTACGTATCACTGACATTAATTTAACCAGTCAAGTTTAAAGGTTAATTGCAGAGAGATAGTTGCTTGTTGTAAATCTTCCTTTTTATTTAATATTTCATTTTTAATTTTTATAATAAATATATTTTCTCGTTTTTTTTTGTTTTTTTTTGTTTTTTTTTTAATGTGATCATTGCACTGCTTACTAATAGTAAAATGTAATAATTTAGAGACTGGAGAAGGACAGTTTTGAGAACACCGTCATTGTCATCAATTTAATTTCCTAATTTTCATATCTTTTGAATCTCATTTGTATGGAATTATCCTATACATTTACATGACATATAGAGCATATAGGTGGCCTCACGCACACAGATTTGTGATCCTCCAACTTTTTGCTGATACAGGAGAGGACCTAACATGTGCCCGAGGGTTGACCGGCGCCACCAGGAGGCCTGCTCACGTCTGGAGGAGCTGAGATGGTTTCCAAATGCTGTATCTCCTCGTTATCTTGGTGCTTCGTTCGGTATTGTCACCTCATGTGTCACTATTTTTTTTTTGCTCTCCGGTAAAGCTTAAGTCAGACGGGCCCCATTAGAAAAAATTTATCTTTTGGGGAGATTCGTTTGCCTCTCGGATTTCCGCATTCTTTGTATTCTCAACTAAGTATTCCAGAACAGCAAGTATTATCTTTTGCAGAAATTGTATCTATGCGAATAGCGGAAGTTTCTGAATGAGCTGTGGTTACGGTAACTAAAAATTAAAATTTCAGAATGCCGGAAATTCAGACTATACGAGTGAGATGTAATAAATTAAAGTAAAAGCACACATTTATATTTTGAAAATCGATGAAAAATAAGTTTGTTTGTTTTTCATTTACGATTCACTCGCCTATAATATGCTGATATTTTGTTCACAAGAGTCTTAATACATCAGTGAGAACGTTATTTGTTTGTATATAGTATAATACATAAAATTTATATCCCTATATTTATCTACATAATTTATTTTAAAAAAATATAGATATTAATATTCAAATTAAGGTGATAAAGTCGGGGTTTTTATGTGTGTTTTTTTTTAGTGCTTCTGTTTGTAATGGCCCAACAAATTCATAGTGTCTTCCTCGATTCAAACATCTATGGCCTTTTCCTCATTCGTATACCAGACAGTATCTTAGCACAAACCTGTACTAGCGATCTCTATGACCTGTAACGGCAATGTTTTTTTTTTGCAAATAATATTTTATTTTTTTTACGACAGCGATCATTAAACCTGGGTAATAAAATAAAATCCGTCACGTAGGAGCAGCGTAACAAAGCATATTTCCCACATTTCATTAAGGGTACAGAATAAATGATTATTTTATCTTCGAAGCTGAAGGATATATTAGGGTAAAAGGTAAACTAAGGCTGGCTGTAGACTGGGTAACTAGGGTAATGTTAAAGAATTTAAGCGTTATAAAATATTTTGTCATTACATTAATAAAATAAATATATAATTTAAAGTTACACACGCAATAATATATACATACGTTACTAATTTATAATTATTAAATCTACTCTCAAGATATGGATTAAATAAAAATTGTTTGATACTTGCACCAGATTATATACAAATCCTAGCAGGTTTTTTGAGTTTATTAAAAACTGATTTTATAAAATGTTCTCGAGCTTCTGGGGCTGGAAGGTGGAAGGGAACAGAAAGAGGAAAGAAGGCACTTTCCTTGAATGTCTCTGCTAGGTCCAATCTCAGTAAGCCTAAATAATGGGTGAGGAGACAATCTCATCACAATCTCCTGGTGTTTAATCTTCATTATTCGCCTCTAGCGTCCCTCCTCCGGGATTCATTGAAGAGTTTAACTGTATTTACTATTTTATCTTTAGTTGGCTCTCCTTCTCCACTTGCCCTCCCCGTCTCTCTCCTCATTCTGCCCCAAGACATTTTGGCAATGGCAGAGGAGGGGGAATGAATGACTTTGGAAAGGGTTGGGAGCCGGGCATTGAATCTATAAGAAGGATAAATGTGTAATAACTTCTGCTATCTAACTATTATACTGCTGGTCTTTCTTACCAAGTACCATTACCCACCATTCAGTCAGAAAACCTATAGTTAATATTAATTTCAACTTTAATTCCTCGTGCTTTAAATATTCACTATTTACCATTGGCATCTTCTGAGGGTTCAAATCAGGACAGATTTGTAAAAACTTAAAACTGATAAATATTTTAAATGATTTCATGTTTAACCTCTCAGGTATAATGACAAACCCTTTTCTAATGTATTTTAATGGAACCTTAACATATTATCCTATTCATACTGATTTTTGTTTAACCTGGTTCAATGTTTTTTTGTACTCAAATTTATTATTATATATTTTTAATTAAAATCCCAGAAAAGAATAAAACTTATTTAATTTGTAAAAAAAATTTAAAAAATAGCAATTTTTAGTGCAAGGGGACAGATTAAAAAGTCTAGCTGTCCCAGACAGGACTCGAACCTGGATCTCCTGCTATCCGGGCCTGTGCATTTTCCATTTATGCTACCGAGACAAGTCTGATAAGTTATTAAATTCCCCGCACTAGTGCCGAGAGTCCAACCTCCGAGGCCGACGAATATATCGCTTATGCTCGGAGGAGCTGACATTGTCAAGCTGTTTAAATGACTCTGAATTTTAATTTTATAAATATTGTTTTTTTGTGGTATTTAATCCCACGTAAATTTTAACAATTTTCCGTACAAGGGAATAGAATAACGTTATTTAATTTTCTCTCTCCATGCTGGATTTGTGTGTTAATGTTGAAATCGACGCGAGGTTAGGAAAGAAGAGAGTTTAGAGGTTACAAAAAGTGATCGTTTGTAACTTCGCTATTATTAGTGTGGGGGGAAAAAATTACAGATAATTCTAGTGTGTAATTTTCAAACTTTTCTGCCCCGTAACATTTTGACGAAAAATGATTGATCACGAAAATGTTCAAGAATGAGGCTCAAGTGGGTGGTTTTCTCCTTCTTCCATACACTTCTAATCCTGTACACCTTTCATGAAGCATGGGAAGTCAGCTTAATGTATGCAGCTTCTGCACGGGGGAATATATTGTATTTTCGTCGAAGGGGAGAGGGAATATGACCTCTCCCGGGGTATTGTACTGTAACAAATGAACGACTATGACAGCGTCCAATAATTCGAACACACAGCCTTTTCACCCGTTCTTCTTTCGTTGTTCTCCATTACGGCTGGATCCTCGAATGGCGAACCCAATCTCAAGACTCTCATAGCACGTTTTTCCCAAACAGACACTAATTGACAGGGATTTATGCTGCCTTTGCTTTTCTTGAGTTAAAACCCGTAGACTTGTCATTCCCCTCGGTTTTACCGTCTTTCGTGGAATTAAGCGATGTTCAGCTGTGGAAGTAATTTAACTTTGATAATGGAAGAATTATTATATTTAATTTGCGTAGTTTATTCATTTATTAGCAGATTTCCCGTTGGGAAGCCAAGCTGTTTGCTTTGGTATCATCAGGCCGCTACTTCTTTAAAAAACTTGCTACGGATTCAACGGGAAGCTATTAATATCTTTCGTGTGTGTGTGTATATATATATNCCTTTCGAGTCTTCCAAAACTTTAAAAAAAATTAAATAGTAAACCTTCAAAACATTTCTTAACTAAATTTGCTCCTTGACACACTTCTTTTGCAGTTTTACAGACAAAATTTGACCACATATTGACCATATCTTATTATTGCTATTTTTATAAATTTACTGCAGATGTTAGCTATTTAAAAAAAAAAAACAAAAAAAAACGTGGTTACTAACTACATTTTCTCTGACTCCTTCTCTCAACAATACCAACCATTTCTTTACAGGACTACTGATGGAGATACGAAGAGAGCAAGAAGTTTAAAACTAAATAGGTCTGTCATCAACCCAGGTCTATAGGTATAATCGTTCGGATTTTGGAGCAATTGAAAAAAAAAAAAAAAAAAACGAATTAACATATAAAATTGTGCACATCGTGGAAATTAATAGAACCTATATTCCGAAGTTTAGCAATATTGGTTTGGGCCATATCCAAGAAATTCCGTGTACCCTGAAATATTTTTTTACATGGACGGATATCTAATCCTGAAATATTAAAATTTCAATTTTGAGGCGGAGATGTGATACAATCTTCAGGCCAATTGCTGTTGTCTATTTTCTAGGGAAAAAAAAAATGTTATCCGAAAATTCTTTAGAAAAATTAACTAAAAAGTCAATTACCTCAGAGAAAGTTAAAATTCAAAATTTTTTCTTGTGTTAATTTATTTTTATTTATTCATTATTCAGTCGGGTTTAGTCGTGACTTTTAACATTGTAGACGTTGGGGAACAAATGGAGATATTTTTAACAAGATTTTACTCGGCTTTGTTTTGAGGTAGGTTTTTTTTTTCTCTCTCTTTCTCTCTTTGGATGTAATTCAGAGGTTTGGATTTGTTGTGGGGGTTGATATTTGTATAAGACGAAAACTTACCCGCAGAGACAAAAGGTCTGAACCGTATTTACATGCATAAGTAATATAAATTCTGTTGTATCTCCATTCTCGTGGGGGCAGTCGCTACGTTTTTACATACATCACTGAATAAACTCTGAAAATTTCATAATAGATTTGGTATTAAAATTTGCTGGCTGCATATTTTTGCTTTTGATAGAGGTCAGTATACATTTCACCGCTCCTACTCAGGTCTACGCTTGTAAGATGAATATATTCATTATTTTGTGCAATAAAGCTTAATTTAATTCAATCAGAATTTATTATTTTAAATCTTTTTTGTGTTAATAATAGAAGAATAAATAGTGTGGGGATGACCATAAATGCCACGTTATGATTGGTTACGAAACTTAAGTTTATCTGTATTTGAAAAATACTTAGACTGATTACAGTTATTAACCGAGAAATAAGAAATAAAAGCTTGCCAAGTGCCTGGATGGTCAGAATAGGGTGGTAAACTGTACATCGCCCTTCCCCCTAGGACCCACCCTAAGCGATTCAAAGGAAGTGAAATTAAAAAAAAATTAAACCAATTGTATTTGACCTAGAAAATAATTGAATAGCCAACAATGGGGAAAATAATATAAATATTAATTCGATGGTTATTTATTTTTAGGCCCTTAAAATATTGAATTCCTATTTTAACTTATTTTTAAGTATATTTTTTTCTAGAAAATAAACTATTGTACTCGCCCTGAAAACTATAACTCCCTCTCAAAATTTGATTTTCTGCTTTCCAGGGCTCATAGAAACCAAAAATCGTAAAAAAAAAAGCTTCACAAATTATTCAACATTTTTTCTTACACATTTAAAAATCGAGCTTATTATTTATTCTTTATAGTATTGATAATGTTGGACCGAAATCACTGACAGGTGCCTTTTGATTTGCGTCGCCGCTTTTTCCGTCCTCTGAATGATTAGGTCAGTGTAGTTTATTCGCTTCCCCTCCCAAAAAAATGGGGGGGTCTCTTTAAATTTGAAATTAAATTAAATTTGGACTTCAGGACTTATGGCTAAGTGAAACTTTTTGATCTTGAGATGTATTTTATATCAGTATATAGTTATCATTATCAAATATATTTCTTAAGGTAGTTTCGAACCGAAACTCTCATTCTTTTATTATTAATCCTATAGCTATAATAATGCCATTAATATATTTTATTTAGAAACATATGTTCTTAGCTGACTGATGTATTTTTCATTAGAATCAACTCGCTAAATCATGATATTCCACACATTTTTCTCGAATGTTATTAAGTCTCGTGTAAAGGGGAGACGTAAATATAAAAAAAAAAATATTAATAAGGTAGACGTTACACCAATTACCAAATACATAATGAATTGCAGCGGAATTTGAAATATATATATATGTATTTTTTTTCCCCCTGAAGAAGATAAGTTATCCTAAATTAATCGAGAAAAAAGTTAGGGATTATTATACCCTACATCAAACTATTAAGCTTAGTACTTACTCATTTCATAGCAAATGCTTGCCCCTTGTGTCTTGTAAGTGTGTGTCGTTTTTATCCCCGTATGATTTGCCATAAGTGGATTGGATTTCTTGTTGTACTCGTAAATAAAATGCTGTATGCAGGCTTACGTCCGGCGGGGAATTTCAGCTTGGTACCGCTGTAGCATTTCACTCGAATTACTTCGGGCTAACTCCGTCGTGAAATGCCTTTGAAGACAATGCGGCCTACTGTGTGTAGGGCCAGTGATGGTAGAGGACAGGATTCACTTGATCTCTCCCCGTCCGTCTCCCAGCCTTCCGGCCATGTCTACTTGGCCTAGTGCCATGCTAGATGAGGTATGAGACGGTTTCCCCAGGGCATCCACGATTAAACAGAAAATGAGTTATTAATAGATAATATGATAAATAAATCTTCTATTTATTTATGGAGCTCTCTTCAGAACTATCAGAACATTTAGAAGACTCTTAATGCTTTTCCGTATTGCTGGCTATATTTTTCCCCTTGTAAATTTATTAACCTATTCCAGTTTGAAAAATAATAAGACATATTAAAAAGAAGTCAAATGCTTTTATCTCCTGCCATCAGCGGTCAGCTTGACTAAATTAATATCAAATGAAATATGTTTATCCTTTGAGCCCCAATTGGTCTCGAGAACCTGAACTTGTTCCTCCTCCCAAATGCTTTTACACAAGTCTCACCCCACCTACATTTCACCCTTCCAGACTTTTTAACCCTATTTTTCTTGGTTGAACCTATTTATACCGTCTTGAACCTCCACTCTAGCTTAAATGAAAATTTTAAAAGCCGTTGCACTCGTATTAGGGTATTTTCTGTGATGGACATTTTTATTTTTCGGATTTAAAAGACTATAAAAATGTTATTATTTTCGATCAATCAACAATTATTATAAGATTATTTGTAAATTGCTTTCTGGCAGATTTCCGCTCAGAATGAGTTGTTAAGCATTGTGAGCTGGAATTCGATGACGACTTGTCCTCTTCTAAGTGAGTTAGAATGAGATGGAAGGTGAGTTAGAGAGGGGGACTATGACCAAGCGAGAGCTACAAAGCAGCTATAGAATCCTTGCCAGGTGCTACCTCCCTTGTGGTGCCTGGAGGACTCTCGCCTACACTTTTGTAGTGGAATTCCTTGCCGTAGACATGGGGCTCTTCTTAAGAGTCCCTGTTAGATCTTAATTTCCTCTTTCATTGTGTATATGTTTCATCTATAGACCGGTTAGTGGAAGTCATTGCACTCACTGGTTGTTACTTTGTATTTACCTTAGACTTTCGCTTGCGAAATGGTGCGGCAAGAGCTACTGGACGACAAGAAAGTTACTTTATGAATTTTTTTTTTTCTTTCTTTTTTTTTAAATAAATTTTTATTTATTACACTCTGTTACTTAACCTCTTGTAATTTGATGACGGATACAATAAATAAATTTATGTATTATTACTTGTTAGTTTTTGGAAATAAAGGACTGTCACTATTTGTTTTGCCCATAACTTACTACTGCACTATAATCGACTAAATTTCACAACTCTCACAAAATTGTGTCTTACCCTAATTTGATCTGGTAGCCTTTTGAAGTTGCGCTTAGGGGAGGCGAGATGTTTACCGACTGCTTGATGGGTGCCCTTGTGTTTGTAAGCTCCTCCCCTAGCAGACTTCCCCCTCCCCCTTCTTGCTTACCTCCAGTAACACGTACATGATGACCCTCAGTACACTTAGTGTCCCTCAAGATTGTGATCCACATTATTGGTGTAACATATGGTCCCGTTCGTTCTTTCCGGTACTCCCCCATGATTTGTCCATGGTAAGCTGTGTACAATTCGTATTTCATTATTTAAAATAAACACCGTCAATTATGGTGCGCGCTACGCACAAAATCACATTCACGCTTACTGGTTGTAGACACTACACTTTTAGGGTCAAGCACAAGAAATTGAGATTTTTGCTTTTAATTTTTTTTTTCTTAATTGCTGACCTGAATTATTTATATTTTAGTGTAGACAAAATATATAAAAACATTATTATACTATATATAACTGTGTGTGTAGTATACTAGTGTAGTATATACGTAATATCCGAAGTAAAATTTTAAATAATCATCATTCATTTTTTATACCATACATTTTTATATAGTCCTATGTGCGTTACCATTGCGGCTGACACGGTGGAGTTAGTTGTTGCATCAATGGATAATAATAATAAATTATTTTCGTATTGATTAATAAGTTAAATTTGACATTAGAATCGCAATGTTAAGTTTTCTGTAAAGCAAAATATTAGATCTGTAAATTTCATGGGCTTCACAAGTATCCGGCAACCATAGTAGAATTTATAGTGTGTATGTATGTATGTATATATACTATGTTTTATTGAGAATATATTGTGTAAGTTCAAATGGAGAGGTTTTTTTTTACCGTCAATATTATTATTACATGTTTTTTGTTGGGGTTCGGTCAAGGTAGATCCAAAAAATACAAATTTTAAAATATACGTTTTTTTTAGATTTGTATTTTTTGGATCTATCTTGACCGAACCCTAACAAAAACAAATCTAAAAATTATATTATATAAGGTTTTTCTGGTTTATACCACTGCAAAAGGAGTGGAGTGTTCGGAGTGAGGCTGGGTAAGTTAGAGGACTCAAGTTCCCATGTATCCTGGCGTCTCATTCGGGACAAAGAGTCCCGCTATATTCTCTGAATCTGTTCCCTCTATCGGCATCTAATCATAATCTCTGGTCTCGTCTAGCTGTCTCACAAACCCTCGCTTGAAGCTTGAATCCAAAACACTGCGGTTTCGCACCAACGTATCTGCTTCTGATTTGTCCCAAACATGTGGGGATCATGTGGGGTGAAGTTAAATCGTTCCAGCTAACCATAAACTGCTTGCAGGAGATTTCGGAGAACGTTCCGACGCATATTATGTTGTGGTATTGACATTTGTATGATTGCCTGAACTGTCGGAGGATTTTGGCTGTGGCAAATAACGACCATGCAATGCCTTCCGGGTTATTTGTGATTGATCATTATTCTTCAACCCTTGTTTTTCGTGCATATTTTACTTTCCACGCTAATGGCTGACATAAGTTATAATCTATCAAACTTTTTTTTATATTACTACTTCTTTATTGTTTAATAAGTTAATAAGTTAAATAATTGTCCCAGTAACCTTTCAGGCTGAGATTGAAAAATAAATTTGCTTGAAATGTTAGAACCCATCAATAGGTGAGGCGAGGATAAGATACTACATTTTTCTTCTATTATGTTTTTAGGCCGTTTGTCCGTGAATATTTCCTTTGTCTTGTGAGCTACTAAGTTCGTAACACATTAGCTACTTAAACAAAGCAGATTTTCAAATATTTATTAAAAATTGACTAAATAATGAGTAACAGGATAACATGGATAACTCTAAGAACGGAGCTTGAACCAAACAAATCCCATGTACCACCCCTGTTGCAGAACATTTACACAAATATTCTGAATGTTTTTCGTCCTTTTATCAGCAATGAAAATATTTGCGATGTACAATTTGGTTTTTTCGAAACTTTCTTTTCACCTCGTCTGATTTCAGCCATAAACGAACTTATTCGACGTTTTGCGAAAAGAAGCTTGAATATCGATTTGGTTTCTTTATTTTAATAATTAAAGACGCTATAGTGCTTAGGCTAATACATACACGCTCTCATGCTCGTTTGTGTAAAGTTTTGATCGGACTTTTTTTTTAGTTACACCTAAATTGGATCGGTGAATCTAATTTTCTTTTTAAATTCATAATTCGCATCATGAGACCTATGGGACTAGCTTGACCCACGGGAAATCTGTTATAATTGCTAGAATAATGTATCACTCAATTTTCTTTAAACTGCTTCTTTTTCTAAATATTACGACTCAAATTTATTAAATTTATAATTTTTTGAAAATATCGTTGAAAGCAATAGCTTAAAGCTAAATGTAAAATACACATTGAATATTTCAACAAAGTTGTAGAGACTATATACGTTTTTGTGTCTTGTATATATGGAAAAGAGCACTACAGACAATAAAATAAACGTATTGATTTGTGTTCATAATCACAATAAATGTATATCCTATTTTTATTTTGAATTAAATTGTATAATTCCTCATTTACAGACAATTACATTTATAAAACAATAAAATTTTTCGAAATTATTAGTCACTTGCAAAGTAAAAATATCTACAGTCTAAGTGAGCTATTCTTTATACTTTTCTATACTGTGTGCTTTTACAGAAAATTGTTCATTGTGTAGAACTAAATTCTTACTTTTTCGAAAAGAATGTTTAGTTTTCAGAGGGTTCTGAATTAACTATCTCTCAACTTCTGTCACACACAGTATATATATAT
>KZ807465.1:71875-85992 GCA_000696205.2 Oncopeltus fasciatus
ACTTTCATACTCTTGATATCACATTATATTATAATTTTCTATTATACTAATTTCAAATATTACTGTATTCTCATGACATTGTATTTCTACAGCCCTGAAGATGGCTTACAATGTAAGCCGAAACGTTGGCAGATAATCCTTTATTAAAAAATACATTTTAAATTTGTGTTTTTTGGATTTACCTTTACCGAACTCCAACTAAAATCATCTTAGAATAATATCTACGGTCAACAAACTCTCCTTTTGAACATAAAATAAGAGAATATAATAAATAAACCTTAAATGTAATTTTCAATAAAATAAACTTCGGAATAAATAAATTATAGTATAAATTATTTGTAATTATCGGATTCTATATAAAAGTATAGAATATATTCGAGAATGAATATATAAATGTAATATATTCATTAGATTTATTTTCCGTACTTGACCGTTCCGAAAAAAACAATATTTTTTACACGGTCAGGCATGTAAAAAAAATGAATATTTCTGGAGACAGTGGAAGCCTACGTGATCAAAATATAATATAAATAGATTATAGTCTATAATCTGAAATGTTTACGAGTAAAATCTAATAATAAAGGCACCGAAGAACGTAACTTCAAGGGCTGCGTGTGCATCCACTTTTTAAACCAAATTTGACTGAAATCGGATAAAGAGAAAAGAAGGATTAGAGGAGAATATAATCGATAAATGAAGACATACTCTATAATTATCTCAATTATTTTGTCACTTATGAAGAACATTATAATTGTTGAATATAGTTATTTAAAAATTTATGTTCTATAACATTTTTACAAAAGTAAGATATTTATAATTAAAACTCACAGTGAGATTAAGCTTTCCATTCAGTTTTTATGATCAACCTAATTATTGACTCTTACCCATGTCTGTCTTTAACCTTCTCAGTTATGCTACCCCTATTTTGATTGGCTTTCTTATAATCATATGAGTATTATTGAGAAATTTTTGTTTGAGCAGATTTCTATCAAGGAAATCAAGTTATACACGTTGGAACACAACCATAAAGTGAAGGTCCGGTGTGTGCCTAAGTGTAATGAAGCTGGTTTTCTCTAAATAAAACTATTTATGGTCAACACTTTTCAATACATCTTCCTGGCTTGACCATGTAGAAAAGGTACTATTTGGTGAGCTTTCGCACATCAAGTGATGGCTTCTTCAGGGCCAAAAATAGAATGAAGAAGCCTTCTCATTCTACATTCAACCCTGAAGCTACATTCTACATTCGCCGTCGCATGATTTGCGAAAGCTTGGGAAACCTTTTCTACCTCGTCAAGCCCGGAAAGTCATACGCTCATATATATAAATATATGTATATGTTGGCTCTCTTGCTTTTGCATCTCGCCTTGTAAACGATAAGTGAAGTACCTTGCATCTCCGCCCTCCTTCCTCTTTTCTGATGTATATCCTTTTCTTCTGAACACAGCCTTGGACAGAATGCATATCTGAGTTAGAGATGATAGTCTAGTTCAATATTCCGTTTGCATAATTTTCTTATTTTGTGTAGAAGGGAGGAAAGGAAAGAAAGCAGCGAAACCCCCTTCAGGACAGATAGCTGAACGGAATTATAATGTGCTCTCTATTGTGTGCCCTTGGAGCATAAAAAAGTCCTGAATAAGATAGAGACAAATCGTAAATCTGTCCATATGTCCCTTTTGGGTGATCTGTCTTCCACGCATGGGTTTCTTAGATAAGGCCTTGAGCTTGAGAGAAAACCCCCTTCCATTTGAGAGGGACATTCGAGCTTCTTAACTTATCTATCGGGAAGCTTTGACCCTCCCTCTTCGGCTCCAACTAATGTATTTCCCCTTAGCAGCTTATTGTAGTTCTGTTATGTAAATGAGAGCAATAAAAACCCTCCCAGCCATTACGCTTGGTTATGGCTAAGGAATGAGGAGCGGGTATTTTTAATTTTGAAATTCCATTCGGCTTAAGTCATACTGTTAAAATTTTAAGAATCCCTATGGGTGTCACATACAATCATGCATCCTTATTAGTCAATACCATATTCAGTGTTTCTAGAATAAAATTATATTTCATTTGTATATATTTTTATCTGAAGTACATCATATTAAATAAATAGGAAAATATTTACATCCATTTAAGCATTAGGTTATAACAGTCTATCATATATCAATGTAGATATATAATCTACATTAGCAGAATCTGAATTTTAAAGCCTTTTCAGTCATAAGAAATTGTATTTTCATATTTTTATCGTAGGATATGTATTAAGTGTGTTCTTAATGTATAAATAGTTATTGTTCCTACAACAATATTAAATTACTGGCTTTTTACTTCAATAACTACTTCAAACTTTAAAACAGTACATGGCATTGTGACACATTCGGAGGTTTATTACCTTGTGTCAAGGTTTAATAGATGTGGACTTTTTCATTCATCGTGATAATTGGAGCCTTTGTTCAGAGAACTCAAAGGTTTGATAGATAAAGTTTGTCATTCTATTTTTCTTTTCTTTTTCTTTTTTTTATCTCTTTTTTCTGATTTAGTCAATTAACAAGTAGCTTTTAATGATAAATTAGTCACAGCAGTTGACTGTTTTCTCCACAAATATTGACTTTTTTTATTTAATATTTTTATTTTGTCTTTAGAGGGCCGTTTTCACTTATTAATTTATTATTTTTACTCCTTTTCATATGAATTATTTATTCTGCACCTTAAAGATTTACTTTAAAATTGCATAACCCAATAGCTTTTCATATGAATTATTTATACTACACCTTAAAGTTTTACTTTAAAATTGCATAACCCAATAGCTTTTCACTGTTATATCTCTAGTACTATCTAACATGTTTTGGAACTGGAAGAGGAACATTTTCTTCATTTGTCAGTAGGGAATTT
The DNA here is from genome assembly GCA_000696205.2 of Oncopeltus fasciatus. Classification (NCBI taxonomy): domain Eukaryota; kingdom Metazoa; phylum Arthropoda; class Insecta; order Hemiptera; family Lygaeidae; genus Oncopeltus; species Oncopeltus fasciatus. The sequence goes on from KZ807465.1 coordinate 74,759, forward strand.
ATTGGGGTTCGGTCAAGGTTGGTCCAAAAATTGTAGTTTTTTTTTTTTTTTTTTTTTATGGACTAACCTTGACCTTTTGAACTTTTTTATTCATTTATCATCTGTCTTTTGAAATATTTTTTTTTTAATTTCTCTTTCATGCTTACTATTTCGATACATATATAAAGCATAAAAATTTATTTTGAAAACAAAACACTTAAAAAGGGTCAAGTGTGGCTGCCATTAAAACAGGTTTGTATCTCAAAAGCCCTGGTGTTATTATTCTACCGACAGAAAAACTTTTTGTGTGAGGGCTTAACGGAAAACTTGATCGTGAATAAAGAGCTTTATATATTGAACTACAATGAATTAGGTGATTTACAAAAAATTGTTTTAAATTTATTTCACGTCATTCTTCGGATATGCTTGAAACCAATAGTTATTAATCATATTATTTATAATTTAGGGCTATAATCGATAAGTTCAATAAGCTTTTGCTTATAAAAAATATTACTTTTTATCAAAGATTGTAGGTAGTTCCTTAAATTATAACATCAGCATGGCACTTTTTAAGTCGGGGTAACATAATATACAGCACATACTGTCAAGTTATTTTATTCATAGCTAATTTTATATTTCAGATATACCTTATTTTAAACATGTACTTCAGTAATAACCAAGGAACAACGCTAGTATAAACACAGTTCTGAACCACCTTTAATTCTTGAATGTATATGCTTAGAATTGTGGATTAGTTCTCCCTCTAGTAGTAGAAGTTCAACTTGAGAACATTAACACCCCTTCACGATGTCACCAAATGTTTATTTATTGCCTGAACATTACAATTATTCGATAGTTTAGTAAACAAAAGGAGAAGAAAACCGGCTGTTAATGATAACCTCCTGGACTGTTCCCAAGCTCAAGGGTATATGGTGAGCAGTTAGTTGTCCCCCTGGAGGGTATAAGTTCCGGAAAGGAAAATGCCCCATGAAAGAGTATGAAATATGCTGTGTAGGGGATGCAAGGGTGAAAGTGGCACTGGAGGAGGTTCCGCCGGACGCGGTATATGTTGGGTCGGCAGGGTTTTGGGCTTTGGGGCCACGGCTTCCCACCCTCTTCTCGTGCACGGCTGAAGCCGAGGGGAGAGCACCGAGAGGTGCGTTATTGATTTTCAGAGTACGGCAAGCACATTCCTCCTCCCCTACCCTTACGAAACCCTCTTCCGAAACTGGCTGTTGTCATCTTTCAGGAAGTTTTATTTCATAAGCAAATAACAATAAAAAGTAAAAATAACGCTTTAGGTACTAAGAGTTAAGTTAAAAGGGAACTTTTCAATTGATTGTAACATTATCGACTTATCGATTGCCTTTTCGAAATAAACTCACCTACGCACCTACACTCACTTCGTATTTCTCAAGAAATATACAAATTTCTCATGTCATTACTAATGAAACATTATCAAATGTAAAACAAATTTGTCTCTAAGAAGGTATTTGAATTATGGCTTTATTGATTCGGGAGATCAAAGTTTGAGAACAATTCTTATTACAATTGTATTATTTTATGAAAGCGAACTGAGTAAAATAGGCTGCTCATTTGGGCTTAAAAAATGCAACAAAGGCATCTAAAAGATGTTACAAGTCACAGAGTCTACGTAGATAATGGTTATTTGCTTACTTTTATTTTCCGCAGACGCAGGAATTTGGTAATTACACAAGATAAAACGGATATAAAATTAGCGGAGACGCGAAAACTTAATTAAATGTGCGAAGGAAGAGGATTTGCTATAAAGTTCAATAAAACTGTTTACTTGGTAGCTTTGGCAGTTTGTGTGTTGTGTAACTAGATATAACTCATGGAAAAGTTGACTTCTGACATGCATGAAAGTCAGAACTATGGTTTGCACTCAATCTAGAATGTCAAAATTCAATTTCTTTAAGCCCGGTTTTATATTCATATAAAACCAGGCTTAAAGAAATTAAGTTTGGTTTAGACGCCATTTGTTTGAGCCAGGCCAATTGCATGCGTTTTTATGAAATATTCACTACTATGAGGAAACTCAGTCCGCCATGTCTCATCACAAACCCTATAAAAAAGCATCCGTAAAAGATGTGACTCTGGCGTTAATGACCAAAGATTGACACGCCATTAAAAAAAAATAAATAAAATAAAAGTTGTTGTCTATGTTTTTAAACAAACACAACCGTTAGTCGACAACTGTGAAACATATGGTAGCTTTTTAATTGCAATAGAGTGACCATGGTAAATTGTACTGTTGTTGACTAACGGTTGTGTTTGTTTAAAAACATAGACAGCCGATAATAAATGATAATGTTGAATCGGGAAACATTGCCAAAGCAGCAGTGAAAAACAAAAATAATAAAAATAAATTAAACTCAATTATTATTGAAAATTCTGTGGTCTCTTGCTTAGCAAATATGTACCTTCATATTACTTAATATTATTTCTTTTTAAACCTCCTTTTCAACTAGTTAAAATCATAGAGAAAGGGGCTATCTACTGATAGCCACCCTGTTCCAAACACTCATAGCATTTGTGTAATCTTTTATTTCTGGATAAAAGCTTGCCTTGGGTGAGGCTCTTAGTCTGATTATTTGAGTTATTTTTCAGTAGCTTTCCTCCCGAAGCTTTCATGATCAAATAAATCAATTATTTATGTCTATATCTAAAGTATATGAGAAATCTGCTTAGTTTTCACAGCTTCTGTATTACCGATTTTTTCACGAGAAAGGACACGAACCATGGTCAATTAACGAAAAAAACATTCTTTCTAAAATGTAAGCATAAAATACATGAATATTTAACATTTATATTTAATAGATGTATATATTTACATACTCATAGTGTATAAAAACAAGTACATGCACACGAATCACTCATACTAATAGTCACACTATGATAATTGTATTATGTGTATTGACTGTTGAATGATTCAGGCCCTCAGGAAAACAATGCTGCTGTGATTAGTATTACAATTACCGATAAGGAGCAGTTAGTATTTCCTCCAGATGTCCCACAGCCAAAGGGTATGCGTGAACGTGACAAGCTGACCAAGCTCCTCGAAGTGTCCCTGACGTCCGTACTCACACCCAACCAGTTGTCGCTCTTGACCATTTTGCTTATTTAACTACTCAAAACCTTTCAGGCCGCTTCAGGTTTACATGTATCACTTGTACACACGCGTAAGTATTACTCTAAGAAACTCCGGTCTGTAAAACCGCACTGTAAACTTCACTAATTGATATGAGAAATAATAATGGAAGGTTTGAGAAAGTTGTACATTCGGCCATATGTGTGCAAAGGTGGGTAAACGCACTGTCCTTTCCTTGCCTACATCTTTTTTTTTTAGGTTTCCTTTGAATTCTAATGTTCTGCCTATATTCGTGGTCTTCTTTTAGTGGTGTCTTTTCCTTCCTTCATCCCAATCGCATATGTATGAGTTTCGTTTACTTATTTTGAAAATCATTCCTTTAGACTTTGACCATAATTGGGATTATCATCCAGATAGTTATTTTGGATATGATAATGAAAAGCATGTCCAATCTGTTTGAATATAATATCAACAATCTGAAATTTTGCTTTCTGCGAAGGAATTATTATTTTATTTTATATCAAACCTTAATTTTATTAAAATAATGATGGACAAAACCATAGAGTAACAAGTAACATAATGAAAATCTATCTTTAAGCTCTTATTTTAACATTATTTATTTATACATTGCAAAGTTTTAGTAAGAATTTGGATTTTTAGCAGCGACTATCATGTGTATACCACTTTTACTTTCTCCCTTCATTATCATTCATTTTTCTCCTATATGCACATCAAACCAGCTTCATAATTATCTTAATATTCATGTTTGATCACCGAAATGATAAAGCTGGACAAATGATCGAAAGCAAAACAAATGATTTTACTGACCAAACACAAGCCTCAGACAACAAGGCGCGTCTGCATCGCTTGCGTAACTGATAATACATGTATAGAATAATTGATAAATGCAGATGTTTTCTTCCTTTAGGGCCTATTCACTCATTTCATTTTGTGCCGTGAATAGAATTCTCGCAGGATATTATTTTTGCTTATACTTTTTATAATCCTTATAAGAGCCTGATTATGAACACTTGTTATAATTTGTCATTTATCTAATTGATTAGACTGCATTGGACACTGTAACAATAATGATAATCACATTATTTGGGATTCCCGAGACTGTGGCTGTGTGTTCGAATCCCGCCCTGGACGGGTGTTAGATGTCATGGATTTACAGACCTGTAAATCCCTCCCTCTATGAACCGTTGGTTGGAAAAAATAAATACTTTTCAAACATTTGCCTTTTTTTCACTCCCTACTACTGACATTCAGTGGTATAAAACTTGCCGCAACCTCCCGTTTTAATATCTATAAATCTACATATTTTTATGTGAACAATTTTTGTAAACAGTTTTATTGTGAATAAATATTTGTGGTAACCAATTGTGCTGAATTCTAAGGTCGTTTAATATGTACATGAACTATAAAGTTCACTTTAGGAAGTAATAATCTCTGCTAAATAATCTAAAAGGTTATTTCCACCACCAATGAATATAGAACTGTCATACTTTCCATTGTCCGTCTTCATTGGTTTCTGCAAACCATCTGGTTTTGCAGAAACCAATGAAGACGGACAATGGAAGGTATGACAATAATCTCTGCCATTGCAAGAGCTATCATATTTGGGTATCATTCCATCGGGATGTGTATTGATTTTAATATTAATAAAAACTGTTTCTAAGGACGGCTCTATTAGATTCGAGTTACTTAACTGCATCAGATTAGCTATCACCGGCTTGATATAAAGGAAGATTACCAAACGAGCCATTATAATTGTAAAGAAATGCTAACGAGGAAGAAGCCGAGGGCATTCACAAATTGAATCCCAAAACTCATACAGCTTTCACTCGGGTCTGCGGGTTCCTTCTTAGCGAGTCTCTCAGGATTCGGGTCAGGACGGAGAGAGAGGGGGTATTCCTCGAGGCGGGAGACAAAGCTCGTGGAGGGAGGTGGGTTTGGGCCATGAGGTTGCTGACCCCCCCCAGCTCCACGGACTTCTCTCGCCTCCTCCCACAGCACAACTCCGTGTCTACCAACTCATCTTCACTTCGGCTGGTCCAGCCGAAGGGGTAGTGCCTATTGAGCGCACATTCCTGTAAGATGCCCACCATGAGGCCCCAACATTCCCTCTTCAATTGTTCTAAGATGATTTTAGTTGGGGTTCGGTCAAGGTAGATCCAAAAAACACAAATTTAAAAAATGTATTTTTTAATAAAGGATTATCTGCCAACGTTTCGGCTATCATGAAGATGAGAGAGGACGTCCTGTCCCTAAGTTCACATTTCCATGACTATCATCTTCATGATAGCCCTGAAGATGGCTTACAATGTAAGCCGAAACGTTGGCAGATAATCCTTTATTAAAAAAGACATTTTTTAAATTTGTGTTTTTTGGATCTACCTTGACCGAACCCCAACTAAAATCATCTTAGAATAATTTCTACGGTCAACAAACTCTCCTCTTGAATTGTATTTTTCTTGTCGCTTACATGCAGATTGGAATAACCTACAATTCAGAAATTTACATTTAAAAGATGGGAGTTGACTTCTTAAAAAAAAAAAAAAAGAATGATGAAGAAAAAAAATGTTCAACTGCCATTTTGGCCTACAAATTATTTTAATAGCTTAAGTAAACTATTTTTAATTTGGTACTAAATGATTTAGTACCCTAGCAACCATAACACGCAATTCTTGACTCCCTCCCTTCGTTATCCCCTTAGCCCCGAAGAAGGCCTGAAATTCAGGCCGAAACCTTGGCAATAACAAAACCATATTGGTTCACCAGTTTGTTTTTAATTAATAATAAACCTTTGACCAAACCCCGACTATCTCCTTCTCCTACTATGACTGGGCGTATAAACCATGCAGTTTTCGCCCAAACAAAACATCAATCCTATCCAATCCAATCCTATTATAACTTTCTTTTAAACCTCAAAATCGAGCAAATTGAAAAGTGACGACACAGGAAGAGGTTTGGCTATCTACCTCAGTTTTTAAATTAAACCTAATAATTATTTTTATAAGTTTAATTAATTTTAGAATAAAAATTATGGCTTAAATCAGATGGCTGTAAATCGGGTGGAGGAGGCGTCTCAAAGACTATTCCCTCAGAGTTCTCGGAAAAACAACTAAAAAAATTTTGCTTTAAAAAATTATTTTACTTTCTTAAGTGTCCCAATGTTCCGAGCATTAACTATGATTCTCTGTACTACCCCTTATGCTTTACTTTCTTAAGTGTCCCAATGTCCCTAGCATTAATTGTGATTCTCTGTACTACCCCTTATGCTTTACTTTCTTAAGTGTCCCAATGTCCCTAGCATTAATTGTGATTCTCTGTACTACCCCTTATGCTTTACTTTCTTAAGTGTCCCAATGTCCCTAGCATTAATTGTGATTCTCTGTACTACCCCTTATGCTTTACTTTCTTAAGTGTCCCAATGTCCCTAGCATTAATTGTGATTCTCTGTACTACCCCTTATGCTTTACTTTCTTAAGTGTCCCAATGTCCCTAGCATTAATTGTGATTCTCTGTACTACCCCTTATGCTTTACTTTCTTAAGTGTCCCAATGTCCCTAGCATTAATTGTGATTCTCTGTACTACCCCTTATGCTTTACTTTCTTAAGTGTCCCAATGTCCCTAGCATTAATTGTGATTCTCTGTACTACCCCTTATGCTTTACTTTCTTAAGTGTCCCAATGTCCCTAGCATTAATTGTGAGTCTCTGTACTACATCTTATGCTTTCCTTTCTTACAGATTAGTAGGAAATAAAGATTCTATGGCCTACTCTACAGGCTTGGAATACATTATCTGTTGAAGAGGCTATGCCATTTTCTGCCTCATTTAACATTTTCAATATCTAATTTGAAGGTGGAGTTGCTCTCTTGGAATTTGTAACTCTTAGAACCGTTTGTAAATGTGATTGTAATTTCAAAATACATGTAAACGCCAATCAGTTGTTTTGAACAATGTCACTAATCGACTTGTACAATACTAATTAAATTATAAATTAATGTTATGTATTAGTATAAAAGATGGTTTTATGAAACTCAAACGGCCAAATTTCTCCACGTTATGTGTATTTCAAATAATAAAATAATTCGCCCTAAGACAACCTCAATGAACCCGGAAACCAAACCTATGTATTATATACTCATCATATAAAGGGATAACCAAATAAAATCTATTTGTAACTCACCTCGCTATAAAAATGTGTATTTTTTTAAAATTTTCTGCCAACGTTTCGGTTTACATTGTAAGCCATCTTCAGGGCTATCATGAAGGCAGAGTGGGGAACGTCGTGTCCCTAAAATCACATTTTCTTGAAACGTTGGCAGATAATTTAAAAAAACACACATTTTTAAAATTTGTATTTTATTGAATCTACCTTGACCGAACCCCAACAAAAAAACATTTTATAATAAAAACTCTCCATTTGATCACCTCACTATAGTCTTGCCAAATTATAAAAACTCTAATGGGGTAAGTTATATAGTATATTTGTTTATCACAACTTTTTATATTAATTGTTTTCTCAATAAAATATAAATATTTGTCCTAGCTCTTATAATTATGTATTAAATTATAAACCACTGATTGGTGTTTAATTTCATTTAGTGAATACTTCCACATTTTATACATTTTGCTGACATCACACTTTTACTTTTTCGTTAGATAAAGAATTTTTTCCGGTTTGGTCCCCCAATACACTTAACATATTTACCAAAAGCATTTCAACTGTTAGGAATTCGACCAACTTAAATCCTATCAAAAGTAAATTTCTTTAAGTCCATCCTTTAATTACTATAAGGCGTTTTAAGAGTCACTTTGCTTAATATTCCAGAAACAAATAGTCTTCTCTTAATAAATCGTTCTTAAACTCCATCTAGTCAGCTGACTTCCCGTTCAGTCTGCTTGAAAAATTAGTAACATTAGCTAAGGATAACTAAAACGGACGCCTTAAAAGTAAAACCTCACTGGGCGAATAAAACAAAATCCAAGGTTCTCTGGCAGCTTTGGTGTTGGTGTGGAGGGGGGGGGGGGTAGGAGAGAGAGTAGGGAGTGATGAACGGGCTGCGCCAAGGTGGGGCGAGGCCGAGATTAATTTGTTCGGCTTAAACTCCAGTTCCAAATAGGCCATTCTTCACCCCCCACCCCTTTACAACCCCACCAGCAACGATTTGGGGAGTTTTGAAGGAAATATTAGTGGAGGAGGAGAAAGAAAGAGAGCGAGAGAGAAAGTGAGAGGGAGAACCGTGTGTGTCGCATATATTTGATAGACCCAACATTTCATACCTCCAGAATACTGCCAAAATATTTCTACAGTTGCCCCAAAAGAGATTATAATGCCAAGTTATATTTTTATGACTCTTATTAAGGAAAAGGATTGCCAACATACTCTCAGCTGAACTGCACAAGTTAGTCAACTAGATATTTTTATAATCTACATACATTCATTCAGGATTTGGTACTAAAATTCAAACAGATTCTTTTTTTTTTTTTTGTGTGGGGGGGATGTGGACGATGGACGGACAACGTTTATGGACAGCTTCCAACAATCTAAATTATTAGTCACAGATAAGAAATTGTATTTACGTGTCTTGTGATGTACGCTGTGTATCACATGGGGAAGCATAGACCCGATCTAAGTTTGATTCTCTACCTTCCACTGCTGCCACACGGATATCCAAATCCCATATCCTAATCCCTCTCCAGCAAATTTGATTCTACAAATCTTTCAAGTCTCTGTGGCAGGAAATTTATTTCTTCCTATCTGTTTCTATTTTTAAAAAGGCTCTCCGACCAACAAAATTTTTATTTATAAATACAATTTGTAATGAGTGTTCCTTTATTTAATTAGCCAAAATTTTGGTTGTAGACCATTATCGTTGCTCCATAAGATCAGCAAACAATGTAAATTACAGTACTCGAAATAAATAATAATGAGAATGGTATTCATGTTTTGTTCTGATGATTTCAGTTTCTGTAAAATTTATGCAAAAGATGGTTTTGTTTCCTTCTTCATACATTCCTTTGTTCTTATTGAATTTTAAAGTCATTCTTTTAATTGTAATCATTCAAGTATTTCCCTTTTTATATTAATAATAATTGTATATATTTGTTTTTAAAATAATATAAAAACAAATAAAACCACAGATTCCTTCGATAAGGAAGAATCTTGGAGGAAATTTCTGTAAGGGAGGTAGATAAATAATTTCTATAGGTCACAACTTAGTGGTCTTAGTCTAGAACCTTGTGGCACCCCGCACGTAACGGGTTTTACTTTAGATTTACTAACGGTATTCTGATTGATTCCAAATACTCTTTCCAGCCACTCAAGTATGAATCCATAAGGTCACAGAACATGCCTCGGATATCTAACGATAAAAGCTTTTCTAGAAATACCGTATGCCTTAATAATTTATAGAATTCGGTTTTCCTTGGTCAATTTATTTCGTTAGGTTTAAAAAAATTCTATCAAAGATTTTTCTTCGCTAATCGACGGCTTGTATGTTTGTTAAATTTGTTATTATAGTCTAATGAAAAAATTTTACTCTACGTACATGTTGAAAACAGTGATTAGTTTCTAAGCCAACTGAAAAATCTGATAAAAGTGTCAATTTTCAATTTTTGTTTGGATGTTAAACCTTTTATAGAGTTCTTAAAAAAGTTTGGTCTTTTACAGAATTTATTCTTGCATTCTTGAATTACTCTGGGTAAATTTAAACGCCTGACATGGACTATGAAAGAGGTGAAACTAAAGAAGGACCAATATTTTTTAACATTTTATTGTGACATAAGTTTGTTTATTGTTATAAAAATAATTATGCCTTGAAATTGTATTTTAGTTACAGAACATATCGCTGCTCCGGAAGTATAATGACACCACTGCAAAAATTGAAATTTTACAGGACAAGCAAATGAAAAATAATTTTAATTTGTCTTAATAAAATGACCTATAGATTTGGTTTGATTCTTTTATGAGAGTAGCTTGTAGACATTGTGGTTTATTATTGCAACTTTTAAGTTATTAGAAACGCATTTTTGAGGCCGCCAACACAATAATGTCAATTTCACACAATTTTACAGTTGCGTCATTATACTTCCGGAGCAGCGATATGAAGGGGAGTAAATAATATTATTTATTAATGAAGTCTTTACTTTGAACAAAGTCTGATTTTACTGGTTTTATTACAAGTCATTAAAACCATAGCTTTTTTTCATAGTCCTTAAGCTTTCTTCCGTCTGTTAATGTCTTTGGTCATTTTTGTTGCTTTGTTTCTGTATGTATGATATTCCATACTAACCAAATTCGATTGCCTAACAAGATTATTACTTCACATCTATAAAATATAATTTCTTTTATGTATTTAATATTTGTGAATTTCCCTCCCTGTAATATCTAATTAAGTGAAGGCTTGAAAGACCCGTGGGTTTATATACTTTTAAAAAATTGGATTGTTTTTATGTTAATGTGAGAGGCAGACTGATACCCGCTGGATACCGATTCTTAGCTAGCTCTATGTACGATGTCGCTTTTTTTTCTTTTTTCTTTTTTTTCTTTTTTTATATTAGCCTCCATTTTCGAAGGGAGGCCTATTTATCCAAAGAATCGCACGGAAGGCAGTAAAACCCCCGTGCACTCCGTTTCCAGACAGAGGATTGGAGGAACAAAATGGACGACTATAGCGTGAAGGTGATGCTGAGCTAGTTAGGAATAATGGTACAATGTTCGCGACCTACCTTCCTTTCTGACTTTTTACACGAAAACACGTTTCCCAATAAAACTATATTATTGAATTCCCGAAGGTTGTCTTTCCTATTTCTTTTCGAGAGTAAGAAGATTTTCTTATATTCTAGGCTTTTTATTATTTTGTCTCCTGAATAAAAAGGAAAACAATTTATTTCTTATGTAAGTTTATAGAAAATGTTGGATCAGGGATATGTACATATACCTAGTTATACTTTTTTTGTACGAAATCTTGGATTATTCAAATTTCCATGCTCTACAAATAATTTAAGCAATTAATATCGGCATAGGGTTTACCTGTTTGCCGGATTTGTCAATAAAAGTGTTCCGGTTGTACAATTGTACAAAAATATGTTCAAGGTACTTATAAAATGGATTTACATTTCATATATAT
>KZ807465.1:100191-110207 GCA_000696205.2 Oncopeltus fasciatus
TACAATGTGAACAACCACCCTGGGGAGATTTCTCCACTCAACACCATTGCCCTGATGATGGCTTACTAGCTAAGCCGAAACGTTGGCATAAATAAAAATATTACTCCAAATTTTGGTGTATATTTTTTCCTCCTGGCCGAAACCCCGACCATTCTCACATGATTAACTAATAAAGTAGCAAATAAAAAGGTTTAATTGAAAATTATATATTTCATATTAAACCTTCCGAAACTATGTGTAAAGAGGCAGTCATGCATTAATTATGCATTATAAGTGTATGTGTGTGTATATATATCATTCAGTAAATGAAAAACTTATGCTCTTGAAGAAATGTGTGTTTTAAAACCCTTGAATCTAAAAAGAAAACTATGTAAATAAAGTAAATAAAATTATATGAATTAAAGTTATGTCTTCTTTATTGAACATGAAAATAAAAGATATAAAGCATGTCTGTTTCCTTCAAGTTTCAGTATAGTATCTTATCTGCTCTTGTTTAAAAAAGAAAGAAGTTATATTTAACTTTTTTTTAATTTTTTTTTTTTTGTTTTTTATTTGATGTCCAATAGAAAATACTCAACTACTGTGCGTCAAATATTTGATGGGGTGAGTGGCTTTTTATTTTTATTTACGTTGGAAAGTTAAATGGGATTGAAGTGGTTTGAAAGAAAAAAACCCCTCCTTGTTCGGCTGTTATAGTACATTCTTTATCTTTTCGCAGCTTGAGTAAATATTTATCATTTTACTCAAATCGATCCATACAGTTTACCCTCGAACAACATAGAAAAAAAAATTAAATGTCAACACTTACCTGCAACCCTCTCTTTATTACATTAAGGAGTGAAGAATTTAATGATTTTGATATATATTAGTTTGTTTATTTATTTACTATATTATTTATATTAACAGGTGCAAATTGATTAAATTAAAAGCAATATAAGTAACAGAGAAGAAATTATAGGATTATGAAAATTTGTGTGATAACATGAATAAGATAAATTATAAGTCCTTTATCTTAATCCTCTCCTTCATCGGTAGGCCGAGAAATTTTTGACCACCCTTCGTATTTCTTCATATTTATTATTTATGTATTTGCTATAGGCATGCGTTTCAATGGATCATGTCTTTGTTCAGTGGTCCATGGTTACTTACCCTCATGGGGCAGAGTTATGAATTCGGTTGAAGGTATATCCCTCTTGTCTAAATTATTTCTTTTTATTTTACCCAAAATAAGTAATTTATATCTAGTCTTCATCCAATGTTAAAGTTCAAAAGGTCTTCAGAACATATCCCCATTTTTTGGAACATTTTGTTACCGCTTTGGAGTTCACACTCCTTCATTGATCACGAACACAATCTTAATAATAAGAAACTTCTTTGTTATGAAGTGTATTATTATTAAACGGCATTGACCCGGTAAGAAGAGCGTAAAAGGAAGTATTGATTCTTAACCATTAATCATTCAACATTTTTATTTAATATTGTTACTGTAATATTATTTTAATATTACATGAATTTNTTGAAAACATGTCCCATAAATAGAGGAAAAGAGTGCATTCACATATGCGCTCGCTTATATTATATAAAATAAACTAAGATGATTTTAGTTGGGGTTCGGTCAAGGTAGATCCAAAAAAAACAAAAAAAACACAAATTTAAAATATGTATTTTTTAATAAAGGATTATCTGCCAACGTTTCGGCTTACATTGTATGCCATCTTCAGGGCTATCATGAAGATGAGAGAGGAAATGAGATCAGTCATGGAAATGTGAACTTAGGGACAAAAAAAATACAAATTTAAAAAAAGTCCCTCCCCCTCCCCTTAAATTTATATTTCATTTTTGAAATCGACTTGTTTTTTTTATAAATCATATGTTAAAATTGTTTGTATAATTTATTTTAGACAACTTTTCTATTATGATAAAATGAAACTTAAGTACTTACAACTTAAGTAGATTTTAGAGAAATATCTTCATTTGATAGGAAAAGCTGTTTAGGCTGGGCTGATAAGGCTGAAGAAAAATGGTCATTCCAGACTGGGATTGGAATTTGCACGATAATGGGCTCCCGTCATGTGGTGTCTACCCACTATACCATGAAGCAAGTAAATATTTCATTAGGGGAGCAATGGGATGGGGGCTTTCCTCCTCGAGCTACCCCATGCTCATGGGCGGTGTTTTCATCTTACCCCAACAATGGTGGTGGGATGCTACAAAAGATTCAATTACCCGAGCTTTTGTTTCATATATGATCGATCCCCAGGTCACTTCTGCCGAGTGAGGGGACTAAGCAGATTAGGTTCTCTCTTCTTCAAGGCATTGGCAAGACATTTTTTTATATCAACTATGCTCTTATAGGAAAATTTTTTTTTTTTTTTAAAGAAATAAATTATTAGTAAATTACGGTACGTAATTATAATTGTTATTCCTGAATTNAACCAATGGTTATCACTATGTGATTGACATTCAAAACATGTTTTGAGAAACATGTATTAAGATAAATATATGCAAACGTGGCTACTAAGGCAGTAAGAGGCTCACCTCTGTGGCGATAGTTTGTCTGAAGACAGTCCTGTTGTACTCCCACATATATATATATATATATATACATGCATACATTCATTTATTTTTTTGTTTACTAAATAATGATTTATTCCCCCTTTTGGAATATTCCTCCTGTTCTAATTTACTATATACATCACAGCCGTGAGTCTTTCGGTTTATGCATATGTGTGTGTGTGTGTGTGTGTATTCATATACTTTTACAGGCCATTTACTCTTGATTTACTTACTTTGTAAATCTAGTCTTGGAAGTAGAGTACTCACGGAGTAAATATGGATTGCGAGGGGCTATTTTCTTTCACTGGAACAACGTGAATCATAAAATTATAAATGCATTCTTTACGAGGATATTTCGTCTGCCGAAGGAAGTCCAGTTCGAAAGAAATTCTCTTTTAGCCTCGTAAATCCCGCTTTTGGAGTTCTTAAGAACCCCCTACGGACAGTCGCCCCTTTTATGGGATCTTATAAAACCGTTTATCGCGGGTTGGAAATCTTCATAATGTGCCCCACTAAACACTATCGCGAATACTAAACGCTTGTTCATCTTTTGTGCTAACTTGCTTTTCTCGAAGTTTACGATGAAATGATGGGTTTACCTTTCATTACAGTAGTTCACTGATGTCGCTAGATTTTTATTTTTAAATAGTAACATTAAACAATTTTTTTTGTTTACTTTGATTTTTGTAAATTTATATGAGACACTTATTTCTCTCAGGAGGTATAGTTTATGTATAGAAAACTACTTCAAAGATTTTTAAATAGTTTTCTACCTCCTGAGAGAAATAAGTCTCTCATATAAATTTACATATACAAAAATAATTTTAAAAAATAAGCCAAAATCTGGAGTTATGCCATGACGTTTGATTTTTTGAAGATTTATTTACAGTTTCTTCTTCGCCATCACAGGATGTGCGAAAGCTTGGCAACTATCCACAACTTAACTCGGTTCAACCCGGACGAAGAAACTGTTAATACATCTAACGACCGTGGAAGCCTACGTGAACTTTTGAAGATTTGTAATTTCGGTCCCTGAGTCTATTTTATACTTTTAATTGTAAAAGATAATAAAATTCTGCAATTTAGAGTAACCTAAGATTTACCTAAGAGTAACCTTTTTAATAGTTTTGTTACCAAGAGGGCCCACTTTTCTCCCAATGTCTTAAGAATTTTATCATAATTCTTGATGGGTGGGTGCATATCAAAGTTTTTATGAATGCTTTACTGATCACAGCTTCAATCATGTTCAAAGTGTAATAAAACTCCAATCAGTTTTATAGTTTTATGGCGAAATAAAAATCTAAAAAAAAAAACTAAAGGGAGTAAAGAAAAAAAAGTACTTCCAAGGAGACTATAAACAGGAAATATAACTTTTTTGTCTGTTATTGATTGGGCAAAGTTTATGGTTCATATTTGATTTCAATCATCATAATAATTGATATAAACGTTTAAGATATAAGATAAAAACTCCATTAAAATTAAAACCGTGAGACGGATACTTGCCAGGAAGTCACAAACATGCTCTTTCTCTTTTTCTTCTCAGCAATGGATCTCGAGTTTATACTTATTAACCGGTTTTATATAACATGTGAATGTATGGTTGACTCCAGACTTTTTTCTAAATATTGAAGTTGCCTTTTATCTCGAATGGTTACCTGTAAAGGTCATTTCAGGTAAAAAGAATAGGGTATTTTGTGTCAAGATGTCCTGAACACTCCGAACACTCTATAATTCTTCTGGAGATAGGAATAATATTAGTTATATTTTCTTTCAAATACTCTCTCTGAACTTCAATGAGAGACCATACTAATTATTACTTTAAACTTGGACTAATGTTTTAACTATGTTAAAATGGATATTGTTAATTAAGAGTTTGGGCTCTATTGAAGGTACGATTCGGAAGTATATTTTGGAGTAAAAATTAGAATTTTGGGAAGTATATTTTGTTTCTTCTTATGCTTGTAGTCCACCTTGCTATGCAATCCACGATTTTGGCTAAAAGTTAATGCCTACCATAGGCTCCTTGATGTTATTTTTATCTTTTAAAAAACTTAATGAACTACGCCCGACCATTCATTTACTTAACTTTCTACGTCAAATAAATATTAAAAATAATACTTTATAACTAGTTAAATGGGAAAAAAATATAAGCTGTTGGTGTTGTTTATAATCTCTTGTGTTTAAGAATATTTAAAATATTAGTGAAGTGGAAAAAAATAAAGACTTTGTAAGTTTTGTCCTGAATTAGGTTTTTCAAGTTTTTATTGAATGAGGCTGGGTAAGAAGTATTCTCAATGTCGGGTTNGTTAATATACTGTCTAATTTTAATAATTGTTAAAGATATTTTCATAATATATTGCTATTGGGAGAGTTAATTTATTTAGGAACCGAGGAATATAATGATTCAGATAAAAGTTACATTTAGTATATCTGTTATCCGTTTTAGCTTATAACCAATAAAGCTCTTCCAGGGAGGGCTATTACAAACACCCACTGCTGTCAGTAAAATAATGTTTTATTTTTAACAGTGTAGGGTAAAGAAAGAAAAACAAGTACATGGAATATAATACGAAGTAGGTAAATGTTCATAACAGTATGGGGAATTATTTAAAATATATTTTAGTAGATTAAGAAAAGATCAACTTTAGTTTCAACAATATATATTTTTTATTCTTCTCATCGAACTACAAGAGCCGTTTCGGCTCATTCCGAGCCATCTTCAGTCATATGATGCACCATTTTATTTATCATTTCTGGATAACTCATCAAAAAAACTTACTGGTGAAACATTGTTCAACAATTATTAGATGATTTTAGTTGGGGTAACTCATCAATGGACAAACCAGGCTGTCGAACTGTCCGGTGCTGCAACCTTGCAGTGGACTCTCAAACTTCATTCTCCGCGGCAGATTCCAGCCAAAACGGGCTCTGCTATGTACTCATCCAAACATAAAGTTAATATTTCCACTTTTAGTGTCAAAGTTTAAAGTTTTATTGTCACTCATTCATTCTTCTCAATGTGTCTCAGCAGACTGTTAACTGCTGGAAAGGTGATTATGGAGCCGAAAGAAAGGAAGGCTTGTCGACTGGCCCATACAGAAATTTGGTATGCACCCAGAAGTTTGTTATGCCTGGAGGAGTTGTGAGAGGTGGGGCACCCAGGCACGATCCCCGGAAACGAAGGCCTACCACTTTCTGTGCAATTCCCAGGACGGCAGAGGGCTAGGGCGAGAGGGTGCTTCCTTTAAGTGAGTGGGAAACATCCCTCGCTAAAGTAAACGCTTTCCTAGGCCCTCTTTCTTCATTAAAAATGTAACCCAGGGGAGCTCCGTAATATTTCTTTGGAAGTTAAATGACGCCCTTCGCCCCTAGAATTTACTGTCCCTTTGTTTGTGTTTCTAAAGAAGAGCTTTCGAGAAATTTTGGAGCTAGTTCCAGTTATATGCGACACTAAATCTACTCTGCACTCCTTTAAATATAAAATATAATCCCAGAGTGTTCTGATGTTAAATTCAAAAATTTTTCTTAATTTACCTTTCGAAAGATGTATGGGCTTCAGTGTGTAGTATGAATTAGAATTTTTTTGCTTCCCGGAAAGCAGGAGATCCGGATTTGAGTCCTGGCTGAGGTAGCAATATTTTTTTTTTTTCTATTTTCTTGCATTTATTGTATTTTATATTGTTACTGAAGCATCCATAGAAGTGCGGTGATTTCTGAAATGATATGGTGCTAATTCTCAGCAGTTTCTACGATAAATTAAAAAATTAATTCATTATACTCCAGCTTTGTTTTAACATGAATGTTGAGGGATGTTTTAATTGGCTTTGATTGTAATCCGCCGAGAGTTAAATGGTGTTCAAGTGTTTTCCAACCCTCTCCTTTGCAAAGTAATACCAATTAAGCACTTATTCACAAGATTTTCCATCTCTCAAAATTTTCCCCTTCAAACCACAACTCCTCCAGTAATGTACTCATTAACTTCCAATTTGAAGCCATAAAATCAGTTATTGAACGTCAATTTAGATTATATTTAGATATAACTTAAATAACTCCCTTTGAATCAATTAGTAAAGTACATTTTAGTTATTTTTACAGAAAAACAATTTTTATTTTATTTCGATTAGTTAAAAACGTGTTTTATTTTGTTAAATTAAAAGTAAAAATTCCTCTTATTCATGTTTAACAAATTCTCAAATTGAATTTTGGATTAAGCACGTTGATATTTTAAAAACACACACACACGTACACAAACATATATTATGTTGAAATTGTTGGAAATTTATTATTATTATTATAATAATCCTTGCAAATGTTGTAGAAAAAAAGGTTGATAATAGGATTTTGTTAATAATTATTAACTAAATCTCATTAACAACCTCCTATTTTTACCAAAAATTAATTCCTTTAAGAGCTTGCAAGGAAAAGCCTAAATAACGAATTTGGTGTCTATGTTTAAAAAAATTAATGAGCCCCCACAACACTCTAAATTATTTCTGTAATAAATATCTTTCTTATTTTGTGCCTTTTAGTGTTGTACAATATAAGTGTTATAAAATTACATTTTACAACTATTTTTTACTGTATTCTTTTTCTTACGCTAATCCCTGCCTATAGCCCAACCCCCAATAGTGCGTATGTCCCTCAAGAATCAGCGTTGTGTAATAGCCTTACTTGGGGGATGTATGTTACCATGTACACAAGGGTTAAGCGTACTACTAGTCCCACCTGTCCAAAACTTCAATTACATCTGGCGGGCATAAAAACTGGTGATCATAGCAGCTGTGAATCATTCAACACAGGTCTTTTTTTTCCCCCTGTTTTTTTGTTCTCTACGTTTTTCTTGGACTGGAGTTTCTATCTGTACCCTTGGGTTTTGTTATTTTTATTCAATGGTGCGCATGTGAACAGCATTCTTCCGTGCTTTCATTACTCATACCCTGGAATCATGCAATTACTAATTTGCTTCGCTGAAACTAGTTGTAAGAAATACAGCTCGCCATTAAATACGTTTTATAAAAAAAAAATATTGATTTAAAATATGTCAAAAGTAATCTTAATAAATATTTATTGCGAATAAATTTTTATTTATATTTGTATGTAAGTTACACATATAGTGTGAATACAAGACTGTTTCCGATCCCCTCTTAAATTTCAGGAGTCTTCTAAAATAGGGTTTCACAATTTTTTTTTTTTTCGTTTGCCAGGTCATATTTGTTCAAATGAGAGTTGAGCTTTCTCAACCCCGCAGACCTTTATTCTAGTGTAGACAATAGCCCGGCTAGGAAGTAATCCCTTACCGGGCTGCCCCAAGATGTGGAGGAGCTGTCAGAGTTGGCGACAGGTCTACAGTTGCCCTAATGGAAAGCAAGGCCCACCCCTTTCCCGAATCTATTCTAAAAACTCTATAGAGTCACCCCACCCCGCCATTCCTAATTCCACCGTGAACACAAACCTCCAGAGTACTGCCATAGGAAATTAGCACGCTTGAAACTAATGGTGTTTGTAGGAAGTAGGGGGCATATTCATTTGAAAACATGTCCCATAAATAGAGGAAAAGAGTGCATTCACATATGCGCTCGCTTATATTATATAAAATAAACTAAGATGATTTTAGTTGGGGTTCGGTCAAGGTAGATCCAAAAAAAACAAAAAAAACACAAATTTAAAATATGTATTTTTTAATAAAGGATTATCTGCCAACGTTTCGGCTTACATTGTATGCCATCTTCAGGGCTATCATGAAGATGAGAGAGGAAATGAGATCAGTCATGGAAATGTGAACTTAGGGACAAAAAAAATACAAATTTAAAAAAAGTGTATTTTTTTAAAAGATTATCTGCCTATGTTCCTAAGTTCACATTTCATAGGCAGATAATCTTTTAAAAAAATACACTTTTTTTAAATTTGTATTTTTTTTGTCCCTAAGTTCACATTTCCATGACTGATCTCATTTCCTCTCTCATCTTCATGATAGCCCTGAAGATGGCATACAATGTAAGCCGAAACGTTGGCAGATAATCCTTTATTAAAAAATACATATTTTAAATTTGTGTTTTTTTTGTTTTTTTTGGATCTACCTTGACCGAACCCCAACTAAAATCATCTTAGTTTATTTTATATAATATAAGCGAGCGCATATGTGAATGCACTCTTTTCCTCTATTTATGGGACATGTTTTCAAATGAATATGCCCCCTACTTCCTACAAACACCATTAGTTTCAAGCGTGCTAATTTCCTATGGCAGTACTCTGGAGGTTTGTGTTCACGGTGGAATTAGGAATGGCGGGGTGGGGTGACTCTATAGAGTTTTTAGAATAGATTCGGGAAAGGGGTGGNAAAATTAAAAAATGAAATACAAATAAATGAATAAAATATAAATAAATAAGATAAAAATAAAACTTAAAAAAATTCTGGAAATCTGTTGGAATAAACGGTTTTGCCAGGAGTATGAGATTCTAACATGATTCATTCTTCACTGTTGAGTTTTGAGCACGGCCGAGCTTGGAACCTCTGCCCTGGCTTTATTAACTTTGAAAGCAGAGTTAGAAGAAAGAAGTTCTGTCTGTCGGATCTCCTTGTCATAAATAAGCTGAGTTAGTTTCGCTGGGAATAATTTCCCCTCCCGAACTCAACTGCTCCCCGAATATTGCCTACCTATCGAAGTAGGAAATGGAATGGGCTTCCAATTCCAACAGCTTTTTGTTTTTTGTGAAAGGCCGCGTACTAAATACTCTCACTCTTTTCGAGTATCTAAGAGGAAACGAAACTAACTGTGGATTTTATTTTTGTCAAGAATTGAGTTTCCGACTACAATAAATGTTTTTTTGTTTTTTTTTAGTTTTCCTGTTGAAAATATTTTATAATGGCTAATAAATACTGATAATATTTAATACCGAGTACTACAAGAAAATCGCATAGATAAATTATAGTTAATCAAAATATTCTAGATTTAAATTACAAAGAATCCGGCGAAGAAAATATGTGTTAATAATTCAAACTTCTTTTTTCCTGCTATACATGAGAATTATAAATATTTTGCTTTTCGCGATATATTTATGAAATTACTGTTAGTCTTCTAACAACCCAAGTTTTAGTAAGATGCCTAATACAGGGAAGAATTCTCTTACATTTGCAAGTACGTTACTCATATAAACAATTTTACAGATTTATAAAATTGTAAAATTATATTTTCCACACACTATGTTTTATTAATTTTTCTCAAAAAAAATTCTTTTTTCTTCCTTGATATGCTTAATCCAAAAATATATATAGTATAGTATATTATACAAAAATACTCAAAACTCTGACCCATTACGAATTCTCCCAACAGTACGCACAATATAGCTCAGTCGTATATATACTCGTAGTAAAGAAGAACAGGTGGTATATAGACTGCAGTGAACACACTGTTTCTTTTTTTTTTATAAATATTATTTTTTTGTGGTATTTAATCCCACGT
>KZ807465.1:117501-128425 GCA_000696205.2 Oncopeltus fasciatus
TTTTTTTCCCCGCTGGAAATAGCTTTCCTGTAGAATTTCTACCAGAATTTTCTCTCGGGCTGTCTAAACAAAACAACAGCAAATAAACACTTTGTTACCTCATGTTGGAATCAAATACGTCATATCTTCATTTCAAAAAGTAAAACTTCCTTTTACTCTGTCTCAAAAATGCTCTCACCAATGATTCATTGTAAAAATTAGCAAGGATGTATACGTAGGTAACATTATATGCCATGAAAGCTTAAATGCGAAGATCTACATCTTTATAGTTAAGCCAACTGCTGCTGATGATAATAAGTAGTGAATATTCATTAAATGTTAAGGGGTAGCCATTCTTGTGGGTTTGTGGGGTGCTATTCGTGACTAAATATAAGGGCGTAGCGACCTGAGTGTCGTGTCGATCACTTATTTGTCCGAGGAGGTTCATGTGTGTGCCTGGTTGGGTGGAGGATCAGTTGATGGTTCCCTGCTATGTGTGTGATGTATCGCACAAATGCGAGCCCGGACTCTCGACGGTGACACGCTCATCTGAATTATGTAAGCATCTATAAATAATGGGACTAATTCCTATTCCAATACTGTCCAACTGTGTGTTACTATCCCTCCATTCCGCCAAACCTCCCGCATTTTTTAGATTTTAAATTTTAAATAAAGTAACTCCTTGTATGGTGTTCTTCACTAATGGTATTGCAATCAATTTTCTAAAGTCAGTAACTGTGTTCTCTGGTGGGGTGTAATGTGCTCTTATGCCTCTCTGGTCACATTTTATTTAATTTTTTTTAACATTCATTAATTGTCATAGCAATTTGTATTTTCTTGATTTGCTTCTATTTGTAATCGCCTTGAATTTTTTAGTTTCACTTTTTGTATTTTTGTGTTTTGTTTTTTGATTACTGACCCTTTCCTAATTAAGATTAGATATCTTAGAATTCCATTGTACATATCAGTAACTGTTACCTGCATGTGACACTGTATTCTTGCTAATCCACTGCATGCTTAACATACTTTTAATAGTCTGAATGGACAATCCAAAACTGCATAATTCAAGAATGGTACATATAAGGTATGTTTCAAAGACTTATCTTGAACAGGTTTTATTCTTGGTCATGGATTATTTAGTGTTCTGGAGCGGTTCCTGACTTGCCAAGGATTCCTTCTTTTTCTAATCTCGGAATGGAAGGTTACCAGGAAGGTTATTCTATACACACACACACACACACACACACACACATATATATATATATAGTGTGTGTGTGTGTGTGTGTGTGTTTATATAAGTATTTATGTTTCTTTATAAGTATTATCAGTTTCGAGGAAGAGAGAGGATGAAGATAAACGCTTGGGACATTTCAAATTGAATCAAAATAGATTTAAAAAATTTAATAATGACGACTCTAATTCTTCTTTGGAGTGAAGTGATGATCTAACTAGCACGAGGCGTCTGAGACGAGTCTGGAAAAAGTAAGTAAGTAATGGTATATAATCTGGAGGGTTATTTCCACCAATGAATTAATATACTTGTGTGAATCCGTCGTCATCGCCTGTCTTTCGAATGGCGAGCGGCTTCGGCGGTGATCTGCCATCCTCCATCCGAACAGTCTTTTCTATGGCCCTAGGGTATAGGGTATAGGGTGGCAGACCACTGCCGAAACCGCTCGCCATTAGGAAGCAGAATACAGCCAATGACGACAGATTCATTTAAGAATATTAATTTGGTAATATTTTAAACCTTCTGCATTCTGTGCAATAGAGCGATGCTGTGATTTAAAATATAGAAGAATACAACCATTAAAAGAACAAAGTCAATTAATAAGATCTTCTTTGAGGCACTCGGGGACCTATAGAATAGTATTTGTTCCTTACTTTCCCGACAACTTCAGATACCCTATACCATAAGAAGTCGATAATATCTGAAACCTAATTACTTTTTGGGGCCATGAATCATAAAATTGTTCTAAAACAATTTTATACCTTAATGGTTGATGATTAGTTGACCGTCTCGAATATCGTGTGAGAATGGTCGGGGTTTCGGCCAGGAAGAAAAAAATATACACCACAATTTGGAGTAATATTTTTATTTATGCCAACGTTTCGGCTTAGCTAGTAAGCCATCATCAGGGCAATGGCGTTGGGTGGAGAAATCTCCCCAGGGTGGTGTCTGTCACATTGTTGTTTTCTTCCTGGCCGAAACCCCGACCATTCTCACACTTTATACCTTAATAGTAATTTGTTATTTTTGTTTTGTTTCATACAACTTATACGTTTTACTTAAAATTAAGATTAATGATATTAATTTATTTTCGAAATAAAATCTAATATACTTGACTGATTTTACTGCATGATCATTTTTTACATATCCCTTTATTGTGACCTAAGGAATGATAAAGAGCATTTGAGAAATCCCCCTCGCTACGCGGAGACAATAAGTGTACTGAAACATTCCCCAAGAATAGTCGGATCGCTGTAAGTAGTGTATTGCGACGGCATATTGAATTTTCATCGGATACACCTCCTCAGTTCATGAAAATTGGATCAGAAACCACTTAAGTGGTCTGAAGCAGGGACCCATTCCCCGGTGGTCTCCCAGAGGCCGAACAATGGGCCCTGTATATTCCCGTAATATAGCTCATTTCCTTTTAAATGTAGCTCGGATCAATAGACTCTAAATGTATGGAGTAGAAGAGAACCGTGTATGGGGCTCTTTTCAATCCCCCTTAGCTTGGTTTATGTCAGGATTCCACCACAAAACCTAGGCCAATTTTTTTTTTTTTTTTCTCCCTGTTAATATCAAACACTGAAGAATTTTCATCTAGCTGATGTGAGATGAATTGTATTTACTAATCCTAAGATGATTTTAGTTGGGGTTCGGTCGAGGTAGATCCAAAAAAACACAAATTAAAAAATGTATTTTTTTAAATGAAGGATTATCTGCCAACGTTTCGGCTTACATTGTAAGCCATCTTCAGGCCTAACAAATTCATAAGGTTAGTCATGGAAATGTGAACTTATGGACAGGACGTCCTCTCTCATCTTCATGATAGCCAGGTGTGGCAAATTACTGCTTTAATGATATTTCAATTTTTTTTTCTTGTCAATAAGTTGTTTGTTTGCATGTTTTTTTAAATTGGTTCTTTTTCAATATTGTTTTTCATAAACTTTTAATTGTCTTACACAGCTTTCTACTTTCATACTCTTGAAAGTAGAGTATGAAAGTAGAAATCACATTATATTATAATTCTCTTATACTAATTTCAAATATTACTGTATTCTCATGACATTGTATTTCTACAGCCCTGAAGATGGCTTACAATGTAAGCCGAAACGTTGGCAGATAATCCTTCATTAAAAAAAATACATTTTTTATTTGTNATTTTTGGTTAAATAATTTAAAAGGTTATTTCCACCACCAATGAATATAGAACTGTCATACCTTCCATTGTCCGTCTTCATTGGTTTCTGCAAACCATCTGTTGGCGAGCGCTTTCGGACATTGTCCATCTTCTGGCCGAATACATGCGTTCACTGTCTCGCCAACAGATGGTTTGCAGAAACCAATGAAGACGGACAATGGAAGGTATGACAGATATTGATAAGGAGCCTAACTATTTCATGACAATTATTCTTACTCCCTTTATACTAACATTTTAGCTTATATTCTTCTTTATTTTATGATTGATATTTATAGCTGCCTATTTAGTTATGCCAGGCTTAGCAATTTCACTCTTTTTTTTCGCCTCCTTCGAAATAAATATATGTAGATTTGACAATTTAGTTTATGAATATTATTACTTAAAATTATTTTTAAAAAGGTTTATCTGTTGAAGGGCATTTTTTATAAATAAAAATAGGGTCCTATTTTGACCCGACTCAATATCGAATCCTCAATTTATAGATGTTTAGTTACAAGACAGATTGATACTGTATCGTAATCAATAGTTTACTGATTTTGGGCCATCAGACTGTACCATTATAGTACGATTGCTTATCATATTTTTAAATCTTTATAAGTATATTTATATTTTTTTTGCAGGTAAGCAGAAGCTGTTTTAAAAGAATTTAAGCAAATATTTTTAAAACATGTAAGTATTTAATATTCTTTTATCCTATATAATGCCCTGAAAGTAAATTATTATACAGAAAATAAATAAAGAAATAAAATGTAATAAATATTCATAAATAATTGTGGATAACAAAATAGATTTGTTAACTGGTTTCTGCACATGTTTTCCCGATTGGTGGAAATTCATTAGGACTTTTTAAACAATTAATGAGAGGGAATAGAATATAAAAAACTATCTGTCCCAGCCAGGAATCGAACCTGGATCTCCTGCTATCCGGGCTGGAATGCAAATTAATCCATTACACCACAAGGACCAGCCAGCTATCTCAAGCCCGGATATCAGGAGGTCCAGGTTCGATTCCTGGCGAGGACAGATAGTTTTTTATTTTCTGTTCCCTCTCATTAATTGTTCTAAAAGGTTATTTCCACCACCAATGAATATAGAACTGTCATACCTTCCATTGTCCGTCTTCATTGGTTTCTGCAAACCATCTGTTGGCGAGACAGTGAACGCATGTATTCGGCCANGATCTCATGATGAGTAGCCCAAGCAAGAGTAGTCAGGGGACTACGCCAACACGCCCAGGCCCCCGACCCGCCCCAGGACAGGCCGCGGCGCCCCCCGGTCCCAGCTCTCCAGCTATATGTGTGTATATATTTATATACACATACACACATGTATGCTCTATAAAATTTAGGCAAAGATTTTTTTTTAATACGATGCATGAAATGGGCCATTCCAAAACTCACTCAAGACACACTACATTTTACTATTAAATGATTTTAGTTGGGGTTTGGTCAAGGTAGAAAAAAAAAAAATACAAATTTAAAAAAAGTGTATTTTTTAAAAGATTATCTGCCAACGTTTCGGCTAACATTGTAAGCCATCTTCAGGGCTGCCTATCATGAACACGAGAGAGGACGTCATGTCACTAAGTTCATTTCCATGACTCTAATGGTCAGTCATGGAAATGTGAACTTAGGAACATAGGCAGATAATCTTTTAAAAAAATACACTTTTTTTAAATTTGTATTTTTTTTTTTTTGTCAAAAACTCTCCTTTTAAACTACATTTTACTTGTTTATTATCAAATTTATGTCCCTTGGTTGTAATCCCCGTTTCTAAAGCGTTTTAGAGTATATTATTATATATTTGTAATAAAAAACGGTATGTATATATTTCTAATACATACAGAATAATTACCTAAACANAAAAAAAAAAAAAAAATACGTGACTGAACACTAAGATTTTCTGCGGGAAAATGTCCTGTTATACTTTATGACATTTTTTTTCTTTCTTTGTAGTGACATTCCACGAAACATTACACTTCTGTAGGAGGCCGAATGCTAATAATTATGTCTGTGGTTAGGAAAAGATGCCAAAATACCTCATTTATTTGTAAAAGTAAGTATTGATCTAGTAACAATTTTTAGTGCAAGGGAACAGAATATAAAATCTAACTGTCCCAGCCAGGACTCGAACCTGGATCTCCTGCTTTCCGGGGCGGTGCGTTTTCTATTTATGCTATCGAGATAACTCTGATAAGTTATTAATTCCCCGCACTAGTGTCGAGAGTCTAACCTCCGAGGCCGACGAATATATCGCTCATGCTATTATCTACACTAAGACATATTCCATTTGATTTTAAAGTTTCAGTTCGGAAATCTAATAATTCACTAGGCAAAATTATAGTATAAAGTGTTTTTGTTTATATTATTAATTGAATTAAAATTAATTCAGAATAGGGAATAAAATCTCTGTATTGCGCTCAATAAAAAAAAATAATAACTTAATTTTACCCGCTGTATTAATCAATAAAAAACTTAAATAAAACAATATTAAATTCAGATGATGATTTTAGTTGGGGTTCGGTCAAGGTAGATAAAAAAATACCATCTTACTTTATTGGATTTACCTTGACCAAACCCCAACTAAAATCATCATTTAATGATTTCTACGGAAAAAAAAAACTCTCCTTTTGAATATGAAATTCATTTTAACACATATCCCATTTATTGCGTGGCCTAATAAACTCCTTTCCTCTTTCTGTCTGTGATCTTTAAATTAAATAAAGTTACATAAATTCCTATTGAATATATAAGTCGGTACGTATATGCCCCACTTGTGTGGCAGGCTCATGTATATTCATATTAGTGTCAAAATATATCATTACCCTAATGAATGCGGCAGGAGATAATTACTTAATGGGCTTCAGTGGCTCCCTCAAGTGTTGGGGGTTAGTGTGAGCTAGAATCTCCCTTTTCCCCGCCATTCGACCTGTTTGTTGTTGTTTTCTCAGCTGTTTATTTACATTGTTGGTATGAGGAAATTATTAAAAATAAATTGTAATAATCGCTTATCCTTATGATATTTTGCCTGAATTATGATTGTAATTCCATGGGTTTCAGGGGCTCTCTGAGTTGTTGGGGGTTGGTGTGAACTGGATGCCTTCCTTCACCCTGCCATTGGGGTGGTTTATAGCGTTTTTCTTAGCTGCTCAGTTTCATTGGTGAGATGACGGACTTTGGAAATATGTATTCAAATAATCACCTATTCAACATGACAAGTTGTCTGAGGTTTAGGTTAAAAGCATAAAATTGTTAAATTAGAACAAAGTGTTTAAGGGTATATTTCCCCCTTCCCTTCATAAGGGCAGTTTGGAGCCGCTACTCTCAGCTATTTTCATTGACTATACTGCAATTCCTAGGACTTAGCTAACACACCACTCCACTATAATCTTTCTATGCAAAGGTAACCTCGACATACTATCTCATTCTTGCCTCTTATCATAATTATCTTTTATAATTATTTTAATCAACCACAGTTGTGATAAGAGATCATCAGTAACGAATAAATCAAATTGCCACACAGTTCAACTGACAAGGGTCACAAAATATGAACAGAATAAAGATTAATTTAGAAGAAAAAAGATTTAACGTAGACGTTTCAAAGGTTGCAGTGTAATCTAACACCAAAGATATTAATATATGTGTTGTTGTTGTTGTTTGTGGTTTAGAGGCGCTCAATGACTATGGTTATCAGCGCCTGTTATTTTTAATTTATTTTTATTTTATTTTTTATTTGTGTTTCTCTTTGTACACAAAGCAGGGGTTCGAATGCTTCCCAAGGCACTCTTCAATAAAAATTGGAAGTTTTCCTATCGTTTTTGTAGTTTCTGAATAGAATAGTACATTATAATCTCAATATCAGGATCCGTTTCGATGTACATAAAAAACGGATTTAGAAATAATAATAACTTCACTTTAAAATTGGGCTGAATACATAATAAAGAAAACTTTATTAACTATAAATATTAATATTTAACCGTTTTAACTTTTTAATACAAGTGCTTCTTAATTTAGTAAAATTTATAATTATATATTCCTCACAAGTCATACATGTAGTTAATAAAAGCCTGTCTCGTTAATTCTTTAGGATCATATAACAACCAAGATATATGATAATTTTTTTTTTATTAAATCCAAAAATCATAAGAAAATATGAAAACATTCAAATTTAAATTTGTACCAAAATAATTCACCATTTTAATTTTTTTATTTTAGTGATAATTCTTACTATAAATTGAAAAGAACCAAAAAAAAAAAATAAACGAAAAAGTTTTTTAACTGATTTTGCCAAAAAGAAATCATAAATTAGTAATTATAAATTTTCGTATTTCTTTTATATCCTTCTAATTGACAGAAAAGGAACGGAAATATACATATACATAGGGTTTGATGTTCTCTATTTCATTTCTCTTTATTTTTGTTTTAAGAAACCGAAATGAAATCTAATTCCGGTGTTCGAATAAATGTCACTGCAAATTTCCAATGAGAAAAAAGACCTGAGTTGGGCCAACTTCATTGGTTTGTATTTTATTTTTAAATTAAATTTGTTCAACTAGAAGCCATCGTAATGCAAGCTGAAGTAATTTTGTCTTGAATTCTGGTAGTCCTTACCTTCTCTTGCTTTATATAAACAGGTGTGATGTCATTCTGAATAGCAATTTAAATTCATCCCAGATCAAATGAAATGGCTAGCATTTTTTCCTTAGCAAAAGCAAACAAGACAATTATCTACACACAAACAGACAAAACAAGCTTTATTTAATATTATTTTATTGGCAAGNGGGATTAATAGATGATTAAATTCATAATTGTAGGGTTCTTCGTTTCGGTCCGTCATTTGGCTTAATAAAGGGAGTCATTCTGCTCAGTGATATTTTTTTTAAATTATAATAAAATAAGGTCAAATCTAAACAAAAGACCTATTGGTTCGCCAATTGGTGGTTAATATATTTAATACTTTAGAGGGTAAAAAAAAAAAAAAAAAAAAAAAAATTCAGCCATATTATTATAAAATAATAATGTCTGTAAGAAAATGTAAATTGAATTTATTTTATTTATAAAGTAAATATAAAGAACTAATAATACTGTACTATTAAACAATGTTTCTACTGCTCTTATAAACTAAAAATGAACCATAAATTGGAGAAATGGAGACTTTTTTGACAGTAGATATTATTATTAGATTATTTTAGTTGGGGTTCGGTCAAGGTAGATCCAAAAAAATACAAATTCAACAAAACAGTATATTCTTTTAAAAGATTATCTGCCAACGTTTCGGCTTACTTTCGGGAAGATGGCTTCAATGTAAGCCAAAACGTTGGCAGATAATCTTTTTAAAAAAAATACACTTTTTTTAAATTTGAATTTTTTTTTTATTATCTACGTTGACCGAACCCCAACTAAAATCATCTAATAACAACACATTTTTATTCATTTAAAGTTTTTCAGTCATAATACTAACTTTAAATGCTGAGGCGTCTTGTAAAGGCCATTACAGACACGAACTAGGAATTTGGGAAATCTGTTTTTATCGCGTGACGATTTTTATTCGTCTTTCTTTTTTCTTTTTTTTAAGGAGCTTTGTGTTTGGGCCGCGTCTCTTTTGTCGCTCCCGCTAACCCACACCTGATCATACATGTAGTGAAAGTTTAATGGTCCAAAAAAGGTTTTGTTGGAAATTTTCTTTTTAGGGCTAGAAAGCGACTTGGTTGTCAGTAAAAAAAAAAAAAAAAAAAAAAAAAAAAATAGTAGGCTCCTATGAACCAAGTTTAATTGAAGATTAAAAAAAAAAAAAAAAATACGTGACTGAACACTAAGATTTTCTGCGGGAAAATGTCCTGTTATACTTTATGACATTTTTTTTCTTTCTTTGTAGTGACATNCAAAAGAAACAAAACAACTGGTGTTTAATCTCCGGGCTTTGATTAATTCAGACACACCTCCTGGAAAATGATGTTTAATGACCATTCTCTCTTGCTATTATTCCAATTTTTGTTGGTCTGTTGTGTTCGCACCAGGAACAGCTCTACCCTAATCTTCTTTCTGAGTAACTCCTCCTAGGGCAATGAGGTAATACATTCATCAAACAATCAAAAGAGGAGTTATTCACGTCCGGCTGGGTTTCAGAAAGCCAGACAGCTGCCGAATTATACTTCTAAATGAATGATCTTTTGGTTTCATTGGAAATTGACAGAAAGTAAAGTAAAATATTTAGAATGGAGAGTTTTTTGACCGTAGATATTATTCTTAGATGATTTTAGTTGGGCTTCGGTCAAGGTAGACAAAAAAAAATACAAATTTAAAAAAAGTGTATTTTTTAAAAGATTATCTGCCAACGTTTCGGCTAACATTGTAAGCCATCTTCAGGGCTGCCTAGCATGAAGACAAGAGAGGACGTCCTGTCCCTAATTTCACATTTCCATGACTGAATGTAAGCATCCCTTTAGTTAAAGACATCAATACAACCCGTTTTAATAAATTCCACTCTGGCCTTTCCATGCATCCCAATCCTTTAGCGCAAACTCTATCCAGTATTACCCTTCCTGACAATCCACCACGTCGCCTGAATAGGAAATGGCCCCGTGACCTTCTCATTGCCAACACTTCATAACAATAATATGAAAAAAANGCAGTTCCGAGAACTTAACTATAATCGCTAAATATAAACTTTAGTGGATTTTTTTGGGGGGAGGAGGGAAGGTGTGGTCAAGAATGATCCAAAAATGCAAGTTAAAAAATTGTGTATTTTTAATTATCTTTCGACTTTTCATTGTTACATTGTAAGCCATCTTCAGGGCAATCATGAAGGCGTCAAGACATGTGATTCAGGTGGCTCGACGTCCTTTCTCGCCTTCATGATAGGCAGCCCTGAAGATGGCTTACACTGTAAGCCGAAATGTTGGCAAATAATCTTTTAAAGAAATACTTTTTTTTTTAATTTGTATTTTTTTGGGGGGTCTACCTTGACCAAACCCCAACTGAAATCATCTAAGAGTAAAACATTTAAGTACATCCTATAGGACGGAAATAACATATGGAGATATTATAAACAGGTTATGATTGGTTAAGGGGAGGAGAGAAATGTGCCTACAGTAGTTACATTCCGTAAAATCTCATTTGAAAGTTATCTTCTGTGATTTTCTTCATCACATCCATCATGACTAGGATATTAAGGATTCACTATTTGTATTCCTGTAAACCATAAAATCCTCTCCCGTCGGTATTCCCAATCCTATTTAAGCCGTTTACGAACTCAACTCCCGAAGAAATTGGATCCGCTTTCACATATTTAACTGCTATCTGACTAACTAATCATATTTTTTCATCAGTGATGAATTGTAGGCTTTTTTAAAATCTTGAGAGGCAGCCCTTAGGCTATATAATATATAAATAAGCAAAAATGACATAATTGTTTAAACTGCCATAAAAAAAAAAAATAAAAATAAAGCCTGCCACTTTCAATCTCCCTGATTCTTATGTATTTAACAATACAGGATCATATCTCATATATATATA